>SNQJ01S0257672.1:0-12410 GCA_010110895.2 Picea sitchensis
GAAGCACTTCAGGATAAAAAAGGTATTGGAAAATTTGGAACTCCTGAATGTTGGACTCCGAAGAGGATCACAGTCGTTGGTTGTCAGATAAGCAAGAATTGTCAATTGTCCAGGTGGGTTCGTGGTTCGGGGTTAGGGAAAAAAGGTTGAAGTTGTTTCCAAAACAGTTGAAGCCTGAAGTTGTTAAGCACCTTAGGTTTTAGCCCCAGGTCATAGTCCGAGGTCATATGAGGAGAGGGGACTAGCGGAAGGAGATAGCACCCGCAAGTTTAAAATTGCCAAGAGCACCAGGAAAAGGGCCCATAGGTTACATAGGACCTGCGCCTAAGGATATAAGGGACCTGTGTTAAATCAATTTTGGGCTAGCAGGGTCCCGAGGAGCTAATTCAACTCATCCTTTTGAATATCCTTGATCGGGAGGTCGTGCAACCCCTAGGAGAGAAGGGGGACTACATCGAGAACTCGAAGAGGTCGAATAAAATGTAGGAGACAATGTTATTGATGATGATATAGATGATGATATGATTGGAAGTGATGACATTGATGATGATGTTGATATGGCCAATCATTTCAACATCAATTATGAATTGGATGATACAGATGTTGATTTGGATGAAGAAGAGGATTAATAATATGTAAATGTTGAAATGTACGAGGTATGCATTTATATGTTTTCAATTGATTTGTTCTCTTTCATTTGCCTTAAATTTTTATTTTC
Source organism: Picea sitchensis (assembly GCA_010110895.2). Taxonomy (NCBI): domain Eukaryota; kingdom Viridiplantae; phylum Streptophyta; class Pinopsida; order Pinales; family Pinaceae; genus Picea; species Picea sitchensis. Next base: position 719 of record SNQJ01S0257672.1, read on the forward strand.
TTAGTTTCTATGCTTAGATTCTTACTATGTTGTTTTCAAATTAATATTTTATAGTAGATAAATTGGGTATTGGGGAATTGAGAGTGATGTNGGGGGGGGGGGGTCATATGAGCTTCCAAATTCATATGGTTGGCCTTGTTCAATAGAGAATATATTATTCTTGAAACCAAGAGAAGTTCATTCAGGTTTATAGACTCAAATACGACTCACAGAAATAATTCAACAATTAAATGAAAAAATTGCAACATAGATGTGAAGGAGATGAATTTATCCATCATCGTTATCATCATATTGCGACGAGGTTTCAATAAAAATTTCTTCACTCCTATAGAATATTCTTCGAAACTTTCCAGAAATAATGACCAATGAAAGACACTAACATTGAATTTTTTCAAACTATGCTTCTCCAAGTCATGGACATGGTATGCTTTAAGAACTCATGTACCATGCATGAAGTCCAAAACCAAGAGAAGCTCATTCAGGGTTTTACCATATTCATATCCAATTTTAAATTTGGTTTGTCTAACAATTTTCAAGTGATCCAGGTGGCTATCGGTGGCCACCCACCTTTTCCAACTCGCTCAAAACAATTTTCTGGCAATTTTGGCAATTTACTATTTTTAGCACTTTTTAACTTCTGGGGCCATTTTGAGGGCCTAAATGAAGGTTTTTTGGGGTCAAGCTTCTCATTGATATCTGTAGACTCTTATTGAGCCTCCACAACGAATCTCCTCTATGATACCTTTCCAACGAGATATTTTGCGCCCCAAACAGAGATTGTATGCCAAAGTTACACCCCTGGGAAGTTGATACACCAAACTACCCAAAACGGGGTCCACAAAACTATTAGATTTTCATCTTCCAGGGTTAGGGTTTTGGATTTTATTTATGATAAAAATTCCTTTGGAGCCTCATTATAAAATCATCTTCTCATGGATGCGAGTAGCCATCACATCTCTTCTTAGAGATAAGTTGCCACCATTCTAGCAAGTCTTTCACTCTGTATTTTTACAGTCTTTGTACATTTTCACTCATTAATAGAAAATTGTATATTACTATATCTCTATGTTTATGGTTGCATATCTGATACATTTCTGTTATATTATTATATATCCAAGATATCTATGTACATTGTTTTATTATATCTCTGCTCTCATTTTGTGACAAAAATAATCTGGATCCGTGGTTTTAGAGCAAGCTACTCTTGATCTTCTTCTTTTTTTCAATGCATGTCCCTGACAAGGTCCAAGTATAGAAATTTGGGTCTCGATCTTGTCTCTATTGAAGACAATCTCTCTCGCATTCCCAAGAAACAATCCATGGTAGAATAAATGAAAAATGATGGAGTAGACGATTCTATCAATCTGTTGCTTGAGCAATCTCTTATGCGACACAGGGACGAAATGATGGAGATTTTTTCCCACATCCTTCAACACATGCCGATAGCAACATGCACATCTTCATCAAACAACCACTTTGGAAGCACCTCTCCTTTCAAGGTACAGGTTAATTTTGATATTCTCGTATTTGAAGGTCAGATAGATATGGATTCCCTAGATAAATGGTTAAATCTGCTAGAAGGTTATATATCTTTTCACCATTTTTTCGACAGGGAAAAGATCAACTTCGCACTCCTTAAATATCTACCCCATGTCAAACATTGGTGGGAAAATTACTGGGAGAAAAGTTCCACATAAGAGTCTGGAATATATGGGGCCAATCCCACTTGGGATTTTTTTGTGGACTCAGTAAAGGAACAATATTACCTTGTTTGCAACTATGAGGACCAGTATATGAGATGGACCACACTACGGAAAGAGAGGGTCCAAGCAGTTCTGGAGTTCACCAATACCTTCCATACCTTACGCACCAAGCTGGGTATCAAAGACTCAGAATGACATTTGGTTCTGAAATACTGTGGGGTTCTACACAGATACATCCAAACTGAAATGGATTTTCTGGACATCTCATCACTCGGTGTTGCTTATCGATATGGTGTTAAAATCGAGCAGAACTTTAACCACCAGAAAAAATGGGAGTTCAGGTATGAAAATACACAACAACCAAAGTATGATAAATACGGCCCTAACAAACAGTCTCCCGAAAACCAGTCCAAGCCACAGGAAAAGAAGGGTCATGAGAAGACGAAGGACACCGTAAAATGGTGTGATTTCCACAAAATCCCTTGGAACAACACCGATGAATGTCGCTAAAAACAGTCATTGGTGGTCAAAATCAAAGACAAGGAGCCGAAACCTGATTCATAATTTGATTTAGAAAATACTGACAAAAGACAGATCATCGATGCAGACCCCACTGTTATTGTTGCGATCGCAATAATTCAACTAGAAGAACCAACAGATCCCAAAGAGGGGAAGCTCCTTTTTCATTCACATATGTGGGTGAAGGGGACCCCACTGCATTTTATTGTTGATAGCGGAAGCCAGAAGAACCTCATCGCAGCAGAGGTCGTCAAACAGTTGGGATTGTCGACAACACCACACCCACAACCATACAACATCGGTTGGCTTCGCTAGGGATGAGATATTTGTGTTAGTCAATAGTGTCGATTGTCATATGGAATCCAACCCTTCAAGGATGAGGTATTATGTGATGTTTCCCCACTGGATGTCTTTGATGTTCTCTTGGGCCAACCATATATGTGGAAGCGCCATGCTATCAATGAGTCTCGACCCCATAGTGTCATTGTTACTCCGGAGGTTCATATCTACAGGATACCAGAGGTGGTTCTGACTACTGTCCCACCTAAATAGTGTCGCAAGGTAGTATATCATACTACAAAATTTAGCTTCTTCACAATCTGTTCAAAAGGTGAACAAAAGGATACTACAACCACTGCAACCTTGGCCCAGACACCTTCTATCCAACAAAAGCAAGTTGAAAAGACTGTAGCAAAGAGTAAATATTCCTTCTTCACACATACATCTAATGTATCCAGAATGGTTAAAAAGGTCCAACCCTTCCAGCCACAGGTTCGTGAAAACCTTCAAAAATCTAAGTAGCGCAACTTCTCCAACAAGGAAAACAACTCATCAAGATGCAGATTCAACAAACTCTTTTCCCTCTTCCCTAGGCACTCAATGCAATGGATGCCATTGCTTATTAAGGAGGGAGTATTGATCCAGGTTGATATCGGTGGCCACCCACCTTTTCCAACTCATTCAAAACAGTTTTCTGGCAATTTTGGCAATTTACTATTTTTAGCAATTTTAAACTTCTAGGGCCATTTTGAGGGCCTAAATGAATGTTTTTTGGGATCTATCTTTTCAATTATAGTTAAAGTCTCTGATTGAGCCCCCAAAATGAATCTTATCTACGATACCTTTCCAACTAGCTATCGTGCGCCCCAAACGGAGATCGTATGCCAAAGTTACGCTCCTGGGAAGTTGATACACCAAACTACCCAAAATGGGGTCCACAAAACTGTTGGCTTTTCATCTTTCTGGGTTAGGGTTTTAGATTTTATTTATGATAAAAAGGCCTTTGGAGCCTCATTGTAAAATCATGTTCTCATGGATGCGAGTAGCCATCAAATCTCTTCTCAGAGATAAGCTACCACCATTCTAGAGGGTCTTTCACTATGTATTTTTATAGTCTTTGTACATTTTTGCTCATTAATAGAAAATTGTGTATCATTGTATCTTTGTGTTTACGGTTGCATCTTTGATACATTTCTGTTATATTATTGGATATCCGAGATATCTTTGTACATTGATTTATTATATATCCACTCTCATTTCGTGCCGAAAATAATCTGAATCATCAAGTTGGTTGTTCATTTACCAATTAGAGGAAATTATGCTTTAATTATTTGACCCCGCACAGACTGACCTGTGAATGGGGCCAATGTTGAAATTTTTTCAGTTTCTGCTTGTATGCACTAAAATTTGACATGGTTATATTATATGCATGTTTTGATGTTTCGATACTCAAATATGACTCACACGAAGAATTATACAATCGAATTATCTTAATGAATTTTTTCAATCTATGCTTCTCCAAGTCATGGACATGGTATGCTTTAAGAGCTCATGTACCGTGCACGAGGTCTAAAACCAAGAGAATCTCATTCAGGTATATACCATATTCATCTCCAATTTTAACTTTGGTTCATCTAACAATTTTGAAGTTGGTTTTCCATTTACCAATTAGTGGAAATTATGCTTTAATTTGAACCCACATAGAGTGACCCGTGAATGGGGCCAACATTGAAATTATTTCAGTTTGTGCTTGTGTGCACTGAAATTTGACATGGTTATAGTAGATTCATGCCTTGATGGTATGGGAGGGTTTTGAGACTCAAATAGGACTCACATGAAGAATTCTACAGTCAAACAATCTTAATGAATTTTTTCAAACAATGCTTCTCAAAATCATGGACATGGTATCCTTTAAGAGCTCATTTACCATGCAAGAGGTCTAAAACCAAGAGAAGCTCATTCAATTTTATACCATATTCATCTCCAATTATAACTTTGGTTCATCTAACAATTTTCAAGCTAGTTGTCCATTTACCAATTAGTGTAAATTATGCTTTAATTATTTGACCCCGCATAGAGTGACATGTAAATGGTGCCAATGCTGATTTTTTTTTTAGTTTGTGCTTGTATGCACTAAAATTTGACATGATTAAAGTAGATGCATGCCTTGATGGTATGGGAGGTTTTTAAGACTCAAATACGACTGACACGAACAATTCTACAATCAAACGATCTTAATGGAGTTTTTCAAACTTACCTCATGATATCACTATCTCCATAAACTTTAGGAAAAATACTTTAGAATGAACTTTTCTTACAAGGAACATCAGGGTTAATGACACTAAAACCAAAAAATATCCTTGTGGGTGGAAATTGAAAAAGAGAGATCCAACACAATCCTTTTCTAAGAAACAAAGTTCATTAAAGTAGAGGATTTAGAAATTGGTATGGTATCATTAAACAAAGGGAATACATAAGAATGTGATAGAAAGTATGGGGTTACTAATATGTTGGAAACCAATACAATTGTAGTTGAGATAGTATATCGAAGTACGACTCTATATTTCCATAATTTTCTTTTCAAAGCTCTTGGACTTATCATCCTTCTTAATGCATGTAAATGGGACTAACTTGATTATTCTCAAGCAAGTTTACTAGAATTTGATTTTGAAGACATAAAAGTTGACCTATATTATCCATATTTTAGGAGGATACCTAAATGCTATATCGAATGGCCATGGAAATAAAGGGTTTATTTCTATAAAATCACTTGATTTTGTTTTAAAATTGTAGAACTATGGAATGAGGATATCCTAAAGAATGTTTACCTTGTCCAAAATAATTTAAGAAATAAAAGAATGTAATGTGAAAACATTTTGGATATGTTTTCCGAGAAATGGTTGAACTTAAAACAAAAATAAAATTTTTAGGATATACATAAGATATATTAGGAAAGGATGATACCTTATTCAAAGGCCTTGATGAAATATATAGCATAGAGGAGATATTTTAAAGGGAAACGAATCCCATGGGTCAAGGAAAGAGATAGGAATATAGTTATAAACTACACAAAATGATAGCTCCTAATAAAATATAATGTGGTCAAGTAATGCCATGACTTCATCAATAAAGAGGAAAATTCCTATTTCAAGTACCTTTTAACTAATCTTAGAATCTACTCTATACAACCATCGATTTCTCTTAGGCCTCATACCAAATATCATCACTAAGAACATGAATGTGAAACTTATGGCTTCAATTTCAAAAGAGGAACCAAGATAATAACAAGATGTCCCTATAGATGTTATAGACATGACAAGTGTAAGGATCCTAAGAACATTGAAGAGGTGGAAGAGATCCTGATCTAGATGTGTTGTAAATCTAAGTGTATGATTGTAATATAGGATTCAAAGATTCATTGTTTGAAGAATTCAAAAGAGACTTTAAAAGGATGAATAAAGAGTCTTTTTTATTGTGGTCTTAGCCACCAAAAGGGTATGTCTAAAATAAGGATGAAATCAAGTGCAAGTCCCAAGATATTTTGGTAAAATAGTTACCCATGGTCATGATGAATTGTATAATCATGAATAACAAACTGGTTTTAGAACTAGACTTTCCTTGAATAAACATTCCTTAGAAGTTTCACATTATTAAGATATGACTACATTTTCAACTCAAGACATAAATGTAGCATCACCAACCTAGATCATTAAAACTTATTTTCATAAGTCACCATATATTATTGCCCTTGTAAAATGTGCAGGGTTTTAATGTGGAATTATATAGTTAAAAGTGGTTTATTTAAGTAAAGTGCATTTTTAGATTTTCTCACCCTTCAGATTAGTGATATGACCTTAAGGATAGTCTATCATGAGACTTAACCTAATGACAAAACCCTACCTGCCTCTAAACCTATTTTAGGGAGGGAGATATCTTTTATTGGGAGGTTGGACCCATCATGTGTTGTAGGGAATTTGAATATTCATGTGCCTATTCTTAGACATAAATACATAAGGTGGTGAATCAAATTAAGTTTAACAAAATATGTCAATGTTGATAGTGCATGTACAACCTAAATGAAATATCCAAAAATTATAGATGGGATTTACTATGTAAACATTAAATGTGACAAAACCTTTACATCGTCCTAAATACCAAACCATATATTTTAAAACAAGGTACATTTAAACTATGAATAAGATAGAAATGAAGTCTTGGATAGTTATCCTCTTCATCTATGTAAAGCTAGATAACTCTCTAAAATAGAGAATCCTAAGAAACAATAACCATACAAGCATAGAGAGTCAATCCAAATGGAGGTTGTTAGTAGCTAGCCATGTTTTGTTAAGGGAAAATTTCCTTACTCAACAACAAGGTGTTCATCTCGATGTAAGGTCATTTTCATCATCATTATCATGATCCTCATCATCGTCATTGTCATCATCATCATCATCATTGTCATTGTCATAATTGCCATCATCATCATGATCAATATTGTCGTCGTCATTGTCATCATCATCATTGTCATTTTCATATTCATCATCATTGTCATTGTCATCATAATTTTCTTCCATTGTCATTATCATTGTTGGCATAGGGGCAGACCCAGGGTTCATCTCCAAGAGCGCACCAACAATCCCTAACTACTGGTCCTTTCAGAAACACCTGCGTGGCAGATGTAGTCTCACCCGAAGTAGCTATGGGGGGTTGCAGGACACAGATATCTACAACCAAGGGAATACAAAGTGGAACTGATATAAGAACAACACAACATCTAGAAATCAATTGCCATCTTAGATATACTTCGCACAACTATCTATCAGATCTAACACAATAATGCAATAACAATATATCTATAAACAAGAGAACACAACATCAATCACACACAACACAAATATGTACGTGGTTCACCCTCTCCCTAGGGATACATCCACAAAACTGTGTTTTATAATATATTAAGATGAAAGCATACATCTCTTATCTGTGTTCTTAGCCAGTAGATCTTCTCTCTTTCTCTTTGTCTCCCCTCCCTACACACTCAGTTGCAGGGTGATCTACGCACCCAACTGAAGATCTTACAACACAAACTTCCCTCACTCCTTGATGCTTCTCTCTCTCACTACAAGAGTCACTCATAACAATAACGAACTTGGAAGGAACAATAACAACAACAACAATGACAACAACCCATCCCAGGTCCTCTTGACCTTTATTTATACATTACAATAGCTCACCGGCAGCCTTAGGCCAAAACCTAAGTGTCAAAACCCTAGATACTAAAACCCTAGGTCAACTTGACCCATGTTTTCAAGGCTTTGCCAGCCTATCTTTCCTTCCTTCTCGCGCGATGCTCCAAAGCATCCAAAAGTGGCTTTTTCTGCTTGCTGAGTTTTCCATGATCCATCTTCCTTGCTGATCTGTCATCCTCAATCTCCTCATTCAACAACTTTCTTTCTCTTACTTCGCTCTGTATTTTTTGGTCTTCTGCTCACTTCGAACCAGTATCATTCACTGTGTCTTCCACGTAGTTCGCATTCCGTCTTTTTTTCTTTACTCTTCTCTTACTTCCATACCCAAGGGCCAACAATCATCATCATCATCCTCATCATTTTCATCATTAGCATTATCATTGTCATTATCAACGTCATCATCATCATTAATGTCATTATCAACATCATTGTCATTGTTATCATCATTCTCTTCATGATCATCCTTGTCATCGTCATTGTCAACATCATCATCATCATCCATTGTCATCATCGACATCATCATTGTCATCATTTTCATCATCATCGTCATTGTCATCGTCATCATCATCATCATCATTGTCATCATCATCGTCATTGTCATCATCATCGTCATTGTCATTGTTATCATTGTCATCATCATCGTCATTGGCATATCATCGTAAACCTATGACCTCCAGGGAGTAAACACATGTTCTTAACTGTTGCGCCCACTATATAATATATATTAATTATATCCTATTTTAATTATTATAATATATTTATTATATTATTATATAATATATAAATTATATATAATTATAATATATCTATTACATATAATTATAATATATATATTATATATTAATTATTATATTATACTATAATATATAAATTATATGAATTATATATAATTATAATATATATTAATTATATTTATAAAATATATCAACTATATTTATAATATATATTAATTGTATATAATATAACAAACAAACAAACAAAAAAATACACATTTAATTTGCATTTCAAACCTGCGCCGCGCGTGGAGACCAAAAGAGCCCGATTGCGAACAGAGTTAGTGTGAAAGGCTGATACAAGGAGGCCCTACGTACAATGCACAAGGCCGAGAGAAGGAGGCCCTAGACCACAACATTCCAAGAAAAAAAGGAGACTCAACCACCCTTAGAAGAGACAAAGACGCTCAGGGGATCACAAAAAATGGGGGGAAATCAATATATTTCTTCTAGAAGTCTAAATGGTTACCCTCCTTCTCTAATTTCTCTAATATCTTGTTTTCCCTATTTAAATAACCCAAACTCTCATCAAATTTATTCAAATTAGTATAATGCACAATACCCATGATATGAAGAGACATGGCTATCATAATAGTCTTTGGCATCTGTTTCAAATATTCTAAGCACCCTTTTGGCATAATCAAGAACAATTTCAAGGCCCATACCTACCAAACCAAACTCTTGCCCTGTTCAAATAACCCAAACTATGGTTATTGAGTTTTCTGCTTTGTGGTTGGCTCATTAAACATGTGCCATTTGAATGTTTTCCATTCCACCAAGAAGGTTTTGACATTGTGGTTTGACTTGGTATAATAGATTCCTTTAACAAGGAAAAATATGAATATGTTAAAATACACATTCAGGTGAATGCTAGTTTATGTACAAGTAATGAAAATTTTCAATATACATTGTGCATGAGTGTTGAGTAAAATAGCGTTGAGAAATCAAATCTAGGTTTGACGCAAGGATTTAGTCATATATAGTGTCAGTGAAGGACGATCTCTGAATTATTGACCTTCAACAACACCAAATTTGAAGAAAACATACATGAATAACAATAAAAATCTTCATTTTCATGTACGTGAAATGAGAGATCTAGCCTACAAGCCAAGCATACACCTTATCCATCTCCAAGCATTGCCAGAGATGTTTTATAAAAATATTAAATATCATGGTTATACCACTTACCATAAATGCATTGAATTTAAATGGTGATTGGGGCTAGAAAAGTCCATTCTTAAGCCATGTCTCGTCTTTTAAGGCTAAACACCTCTACATCTCTACCCCACAGGTATGTCATTTGTCCCATTGAGTAATAACATAGTTCACCAAATCACCTTTCTTGATTATGTATCCATATGGAAGGATATCATTATAAACTACATATCTTACACCTTGCAAATTGTTTTTGTCCAATTATGATTGGCTATATTTAAATCTTGTCTGGGGACTTGCAACATGGCTTTTAACTAATCGAATTTCTCTTTAGAAATATTGAGAACTAGAACTATATGCAACATGAAATATAGGTAATTAAACTACACACATTTTCACTAACTTGCAACTCGTTAATTGAAGGTAAGAGTTGTAAGAATTATATGAGATTCACTTTTTGTATTTTTATTATTGCTTTGTCGTTGTCCAACTAAGACAACAAAGATCCATAGTATCTATTGATTATGGTGTTTAACCATTTGAGTTTCATGATGATGGAAACTAAACTTAGCAAATCTAGAATGCCTCATTCTATTTAGTTTTAGCTTGAAATCTTGACAAGGATGATTATAAGCTACATGTGGGTAGACAACACCATATTAGAATCACTACTCCTTCCTTCAAATATAAAAATATAGAGATATAATGGTCTTGGGATTAACCAATGTTTTTGGATCCTCTAAGACTAGCTATTGAAGAATCTCATTAGAGAAACCCCTACACTGATTTTTTTTTTCCATAAATGAAACAAAAGGGGTCATCGATGGTGGAATGTCTACCCCAATAAAACAGTTTTATGTAAATCCATATTAAATGAACCTGAGTCTGAACTTGTTCCCAAATAATGATCCTCGATTGATAATAATTCATATGTCAAATAAATTTTCTAGAGTTTAACAACTATTATTTATCAATTTTTCCAACACTTGCAATCACTAATATTTTGACACGTTTGGTAGTTATATGTGAGAACATCCCTTAAGAAATTTCATTCTTCATGTATCATTCCCAATTTCTAAGTAGTTAATACCTCACTATTATATTTATGGTTAATATCAATTCATTCAAAATCTTTTGACCAAGGCCATGTGCTCTTTTTTTTATTAGATACTCACCTCATAATTATAGCATAAGTGAGAATAATCCCTCTAATTTGTCCCAAGCCAATGTCATTGATAATTTAACATGATAACCATGTTGTATTTGACTCAACTTGGTGATTCGATAAATTGATATTCAACATTCCACCTTTGACATCGACTTGACAATTTGACAAATGAATAAGCCTAATCAAATCAATTAAGAACACATACTACCCAATTGAAAGTTAAACTACGATGACATTTAACTTTGGACATGCAACATGGAATATGATATCCTCGCATCAAAGTAATTGTTTAAAATGGTCCCCTATGTGAACTAAATGCATATAGAGAAGTATCAAGAGGTGGGTTAGAGGGAAAAATTCATGACACTACTATTTTTTCCATGTTAATTATGGGGATTTCCCCTCTTAAGAAGATATGAGAGATGATGAGAGAACATGATAGTGTTTTTTAAAATGAGAGCTCTCACATATACCTCATCACGATGGCATGATTTTTTTGGTAGAATACTTATCTTCATCTCTTCTGAGGAGTTTCAAGGGGATCAATGAGGTGTCTATAATCAATTAGGGGAACCTCGTCTCTCCTCCCTTCACCATCCATTTTACATTTTCTCATTAAGGAGGTGAATACATATTTCATCTCATTCAAACGTCGTGAAAGGACACCTTCATCAAGGTCACCATGATATTTGCCACTTTATCAACTTCTTTATTGAATTATCTATACACTTTCCAAATAGAAGAGATTTTGAAGCCAAAGAGAAACTCCTTCACCCTATAATAGATGCACTTAACTTTTATACAAAAGGATTTTTCCTTAACTAGAAATATTGAAATATTCATCAC
>SNQJ01S0257673.1:0-12435 GCA_010110895.2 Picea sitchensis
ACATTTCAAATTCATTCTGCATTTCTTTTGCAAACTTATGGCTTAACCTGTCATCATCACTACCAAAAATAATATCATCAACATAAACTTCAACTAATAAAATATTACCTTGACTTACCTTGATGTAGAGGTTGTTGTCTGCACTTTCTTTTCTGAACCCTGCCTGATGCAGATACTTATCCAGTCTAGAGTACCATGCTCTAGGAGCTTGTTTTAGACCATACAAGGCCTTCTTTAATTTACACACATAATCTGCGTTTTCTGACAACTGAAATCCTTCCAGTTGTTCAAAGTAGACTTCTTATTCAAGTTCCCCATTTAGAAAAGATGATTTTACGTCCATCTGATATACTTTAATATTTTTAGAGCATGCATAAGCTAAAAACAAGCGGATTGCTTCCATTCTGGCAACTGGGGAAAATGTCTCTTTAAAGTTGATTCCTTCAATCTGTGCATATCCTTTACATACCAATCTAGCTTTGTTCCTTGTAACTTGTCCATATTCATTCAATTTATTCCTGAAAACCCATTTTGTGCCAATCACATTCTTATTCTTTGGTCTTGGAACCAATTCCCAAGTGTCATTTTTCTCTATTTGATCCAATTCTTCATTGATGGCCTTATTCCACGATTCATCCTTCCTGGCTTCTTCAAAACAATTTGGTTCAATTGTAGATAGGTGTGTTTGTTCTAGTGAACGGATTCTTCTTCTAGTCTCAATTCCTGCATCTTTGTTTCTGATAATCTGATCTAAAGGATGATTATTTTGTACTCATTTACTGGGTGTCTTTGTAGACACTTGCTGAACTTGCTCTTCTACTTTTGTCGGAGTCTCTTCATCTTCCTCTTCTACTTCTTTTTCATCTTCTGCTTCTTCTTCTAAGGGATGTTTCATTGATTCATTTTCTTCCTTTGATTCTGGTCTACCTGTTTCATCAATTGTTACGTTGATGCTTTCCACAACTTTGCTCAATATTATATTGTAACACTTGTATGCTTTCCTTGTACTTGAGTAACCAACAAGTACTCCTTTGTCCACACAAGAGTCAAACTTTCCCATTCTTCCATCTTCTCTTTTGATATAGCATTTTCTTCCAAAAACTTTGAAGTGCTTTACATTTGTTGGTGTTGTTTCTGAGCATTACTTTGTTTTGAATGTGAACTGTTGTATGCACTGCCCATGTCCAAAATATATTTGTCAATTTCGAATCCATTAACATTGTTCGAGCCATTTCCTGTACTATACTGTTATTTCTTTCAACAACTCCATTCGTTTGAGGTGTCCTAGCAATAGAGAATTGCCTTTTTATTCCATGATTTCTGCAGTAGTCCATAAATTCCTTTGAGGTGAACTCTCCTCCATTATTAGATCTCAAGCATTTAATTTTTGAATCCATTTGATTTTCAACCATTTCCTTGTAGATCTTGAAGTTTTCAAAATCTTCTGACTTATTCTTGAGAAGGCAAAATGCAGTCATTCTTGTATAATCATCAACTAATAACATGAAGTATTTCTCACCTTTTAAGCCCTTTGTTTTAGTTGGTCCAACTAGATCAGTATGCACAATTTCCAGTGTTCTTGTCGTTGAATATTCCTTTGATTTAAACTTGGTCTTTGTTTGCTTTCCTTGTTGACAATGCTTACATAAAGTGTTGGTTGGTTTCATGATCTGGGGCATTTCTCTGACTGCTTCTCTTTTGCTGAGTTTGACAAGGTTATCAAAATGTATGTGACCCATTCTTCTGTGCCATAGCCAACTTTCATATTGCTTTCCTAGACAACACTTTTCATTTCCAATTTCACTTAACACATATATGTTTCTTGAAGCTCTTGCAGCTGTAGCGACCAATTTCCCTAAAACTTCTTTTCTTATTTCACACTTTTGTGAATCGAAAGTAACTTTATGACCTTGGTCACACATTTGGATCACACTTAGAAGATTATGTTTCATATCTTCTACTAGTAGAACATTTTCTTCCTTTTCATTCTTTTTCCCAATTCAAACAGTGCCTTTTCTAATGATTTTGGATGAATCATCATTTCCGAAGGAGACTGATCGATCTCTTTCCTTTCGTAATGTAAGAAACTTGTCTCTATCACCTGTCATGTGTTTTGAACATCCACTGTCAACATACCAACCGTGTTTCTTCTGCTTAGTTGTTAGAGAAATTGTGCATTCTTCATTGCTATATTAATCTTGCTTTTTTATCCATGTCATTTTCCGAGGTTCCTGTATGTGACTGTTGTTATTCTGTTGAGGTTCTTTATGAAGGACTGTCATTCTGCAATCTTTGGCCATGTGTCCAAAATTGTTACATTTGTAACATTCCACTTCGGTGCTCAAAGATTAAAACCTGTTGTAACTTCTTCTCTGTGTTTCACTAGGTCTTCTTGAATAACTCCTTTGTGTATGACTCTCAAAGTTGTTATTGTTCCTCTTGTTAGCTCTGCAATTCATAACTTTATGTCCAAAATTATTACAGGCATAACATAAACCAAAAAATATAGTTTGATACCTGGGAGTTGAAGATCTTCTGAAAGGAGGTTCTCTTATGAATTCTTCTTCTTCTTGAGGCCTATCTATCTGTTGTTGATTCTAAAATCTGAATCTTCTTGGTGGAGGAGTGTCCCTGTAATCTTCCTTATATATCTTCCTATCCTCTTTGATTGTTTCTGCATAACTTTTTGGATATATTTCTTGCTCTGTTGTTTTGGATCTTGATCCCTTTTCTATCTGATTGTATCCAAGTCTAGACTTGTCAAGATGAGATTTTTGACTTCTGATAATGTCATCCAGAACTTTTGAGCTATTCTTCATATTTTTCTTTTGAATTTCCTTTCTTAGTGCGACAATCTCTGCTTCCAAGCTTCCAATGATCCTGTCATTTTCTTCTAGGTTTTCTTTGAGTGCTTCATCAATTCTTTTATCTTCTTCTATTGGAACCTTCAATTTTGTGATCATTTGTTCTAGTTCTCGAGTATCCTTTTTCTTATCTAGTTCTACTTGTAGTTTCTTCTTTTTCTTCCTTTCTCTTCTAATAACTTCTATGGCACACATTAATTCTTCTCGATAGTCAACTTCTGCTTCTTCAATTTCTTCTTCGACTTCTTCATATTCTTCTTCGGCTTCTTCATATTCTTCTTTGGAGTCCTCTTTGTCAGAGTCTTTTACTACCATCAATAGAACTCTTCCTGTCTCACTGTCACTGAATTCATCTTCATATGATGATGATATGTCTTCTTTGGTGCATAATCTTTTCTTGAAAACTTTCTTTGTAGTTCATTTGCCTTTATATGTGTGTTTGCCTTTTGAGTAACCTTCATCATTTCTCTTTTTCTTATGAGGACATTTGTTAGCAAAATGACCAATACCATCACAATTAAAACAAATTAAAGGAAGCTTACATCTATACCTATCGTCGGTTCCCTTGCTCAGTATTTTGATGAAGTTGGCCACTTCTTCATCATCTTCCGAGATGTCACTGCTGCTGCTATATTCTTCTTGTTCTTTTTTCTTTTGCTTTGATCTTTTGGATGCTTTGAAGGTTACTTCTTTTACATCTGGATTTTCCTATTCAGTGAAGATTCCATCCAGTTCATCCATGCTTATTGAGTTTAGATCCGATTTTTCTTCTAGTGCTGATATCTTAGGGTTAAATCTCATAGGAAGAGATCTTAGTACCTTGTGAACAATTACAGATTCTTTGATTTCTTCTCCCAATCCTATGATTGAATTCACTGTTTCATCAACTCGTAAGAAGTAGGCTGCAATATTCTCATCTTCCTTCATTTTTAGTTGTTCGAGCTAACCTCTGTAAGTTTGAAGCTTTGTTGCTTTGACTTTTGTATCTCCTCCATTAATATTTCGAAGCTTGTCCCAAATCTCTTTAGTGGATTTACGATGTGCAACTTTGGTGAATACTGTATCATTGAGACCATTCAAAAGTGCATTTTTGGCTTTGGAATTATTCTCACCGAGTTTCATTGCTTTGTCATTTGTTGGTGGAACTGCTGGTGTTGTGTATCCATCTACAATTGATTTCCAAACTTGAAATCCCTGTGCCTGTATATATGTCTTGATCCTTATGCTCCAAAAAGAATACTTATGTCCATCAAACTGTGGTATTCCATTTTTATACAAGTTGGTACTCTCCATGATCTACCTTTCAGTGGTTAAACTGATTTCTGAAGGAACCTGCTCTAATACCAATTGTTGGATTACTGAGAGGGGGGGTGAATCAATAATAATGTAATTATAATCTTTTTTCTCCAAATAATCCAAGTGTTATATCAATGTAGAATTATTATCCAATAATGAGCAATAAGAAATGAACAATCACACACATACACAGCACACCAACGTTTTACATGGAAACCCAAATCGAGAGAAAGCCACAGAATGTTTTTTCTTATATGTCTTGAAGAATTAGATTCATTGGAAGCGCCAACTTCCTTTGTTTTCCAACTGCAACTAGAAGGAGGCTCCAACCCCCTAGTTTCTCAAGATACAACCCGAGGGAAGCTCCAAATCCCCAATTCTCTGGCTACAACTAGAAGGAGGCTACAACCCCCTATGTTCTTCGGCTACAATCGGAAGGTGGATACAACCACCCTGACGTATAAGTAGAATGATGGAGCCACTGTCAACCTGTCACTGTGAGATATACTATTGTACAACTATATCAACCTGTACCACTGACTTGTATCCAATCTGTACAACTGCCCTATAATCAATGTGTACTTGAAGTGAACATGTATCTACAAAAATACAACAGGTACGTGACCTGTAGTGTTGCAACCCGCGTATGTACGCGCCCTATCTGTTATGCAGCCCACATATGTACGTTCCCTATCTATTATGCAGCCTGCGTATTCCTTCCAGAACTAGGGTTTCCTTTCACTTGAAAACTTCTGACCCTCTGTAACTTCTTTCACATAGATCTGTATCCTATCACTTTATCCATACTGTAACTGTACCCTTTGCATGCATTCTCATACAGAACATTTACTCAAGACAAATATGTCTCTCTCTAGTCATGTGCCATATAGGTGTGTGAAATCACGAACAAGTATACTTTCCCTCACATGATCTTAGTCATCAAACCCTTTCTAATATTCATCCTCTTAATACATCAACAAATACAAGATATCAATCATGTACCATAAAAACCTTTAGCCATGTGCCAAGAAATACAAGAGTGCCTCAACAAGAAGTATCAATGACGAATATACCAACACTGTATTTCAGTAGATTTGACTTATGCAGAAGATCCCATGTAGCCACTAGTCTCTCTAGGGAGAATCCTCAAATCTCCATTGCCTTTCCTCATGTATACATCAAAATCCAACTATTATAGAAGTAAGACATACCTTTTGAACCAATGGATGGATCTGATGTATCTGATCACTTTAGACCTTCCTGGAAGCTTGATTTCAGAATCTAGAACCTCTGCATCTTCATCTTCTCAAGTTTCCATGGCTTCACCAACATGTACTCACCCTGTACACAACCAACCTGCATACATACTCACCCTATACACAGACAACCCACGTACATGTACGCACCCTATACACAGCCAGCCTGCGTATGTACACACCCTATTCACAGACAACCCGCATACATGTATTCACCCTATACACAGACAGCTCGCGTACGCCTCATAAAATAGGGTTTTTTTGTATTCACTGTAATTCTGAGAATTTTGTTGTCAACCCCTCATGCCACCTCAGACATTCACCACTTCAGATGTATCCACAAGTATTTACAATAGGCTTTACAAAAGAAAATATATATGCAATATGTACAAGTGTGTCCTTAATGAGTGAGCTTTGCCTCTTATTTATATCTTCATGTAGTCATACACTTTCCTTATTTTAGGGCTTCTCCATTTAAAATAATTTCTTTTGCAAGACACTTTGACTCTTGGGGGCTTCTATAAGACTCATGAGGGTTCTCCAACTTCATATGGTCATAACTCTCTAACCGTGAGGAGTTATGCGATGTTCCACATACCACCGAAAATGGCACGACAAAACCTATTCATCTAGGATAGTTTCACTAACAAATTAAGTGTCCTTCATCTCATTATTCTACAATTAAGCATGGGTTCTCTCACTCTGCAAAGAGTCTTCTCGTGAGGGCTTTCACCATAAGGGGACCACTTTGGAGTTCATCCATATTTACTTCTTATCAACCATGAAAAGACAATAATGAGTCATCTTTACATCAAACAATCTTGGGTCCATTACCCAAACCTTTGTGCTACGAGGCTTTCTTCAAGGGTTGACATCAATGACAACCAACCTTAATCAACAACTTCTTCGAAAATATTCCTCTTTGAACTGATTGGCTCCTCTTCTATTTGTAGGGACTGAAGGAAAATCTTGCTAAAATGCATCTTGTAACTTATTAGGTTGAGGATCAATAGGTGTTGAGGGAAATGGAGAATTATCAGCAGGCTTTTTGGTTTTCTTGCCCGATGAGGCTGTAGGGGAATCAAAAATTTTATTGGCCTTTTGTTAAGATAGAGAGATAGTTTGAGTTGGAGGGTTTGGAGTCTTTGGAGAATGAGGCTTTGATGGAGTAACAATCCATAAATCAATTGATCTCTTGCTGGTCTTGACTGTGAGATGGGGTTTTGAGAATTGATAGAGGAATTCATCCTATGTCTTGCCCTGTTTTGTCAACTCAGTTATGACAAGCAATTTGATGAGGCAGTGGTGGAATAGACTGTTATGAGGATTGGCCACGTTTTTATGCACTTGGGAAACAAAATTCTCAAGACTTTTCAAGAAGTATAAAGGAAAATTTAGGGGCTTATTAAATTGGAAATGAGCTAACAGATGGAAATGACAAGCTTTGAAAATATAGTACCTACCTTCAAAAGTGATAAAACTGGTAATGATGATCAGGGGATTAATCAATTCATCCTTGATCCTTTATTTAGAGTACCCTTTAGCTCCAGACACATTTTGAAATTTAGTCTTGAATACTCTGTTGTAGCTTGGTCGTGGAAATTGATGGTGTTTGAACCATCGATCTCCAACCCGTTGCAATTTCGTGGTTGAGAAAATTGACTCCTAAGAGACCAAGAAGGATAGAGACCCTACACACACCAGCCTCCCATCAAACCCTAGAGTGAATTGTAGTGATATGCCATTGTCGTGGCCCTGCAGACAGGCCAAGAATGGTCCCCACCCTGCGCGAAGGAAAATCTCTCTACACTCTACGAATTCGTGAATGGCCATAAGCTTGGAATAGGAGGAAGATTCATAACGTTTAGGCATGGTGACAATGCGGAGGATGAGCAGAAGAACAAAATTGGTCAGAGGGTGAGCGCGACACAACAAGCAGGGGATGAGTGGAATGGCAATTGGGGCAAAACACTCGATTTTTAATGCAACCAAGGTGGAAAATGGTTGAATTCGTGAGAGAATTCATCACACATGATTTCCATGTGTGACTATGATTGCACAACATTTGAATTTCGAATGGTGTACTTTGGAGGCAATTGCAATTATGTGTGAATTAGATCAATGTCCAAGTCTTCGACTTGGACATTTGATCATAAAAATGCATTAAAAGTTTTTAATTTAATTATCAATGTGAATTTTAATGACATACCATTCAATTCATCTCAACTTACCAGTGAAACATGTGTATCAATTCGAACGATCCTTTTTTTCATGCAATCGTGGTCCTTCATATGGCGCTTCATCCGGTCATCCAGATGACACCCCATCCGGTCTTCCAAATGGCACTCCATATGGCACCCCATATGGCACTTCATATGGTACTCCTGTGCAAATAGAAATTATCCCCATTATAATGGACGTTCACCCATAGCACTCAGCTTGGGAAATTTATGATATTCATGGTAAATAGGAACATGGACATGATAAGTTCGAATAGAATGATCCACTGTTAATTGCCTTGTCATCGTTCTTGTAATGTTATAAAACAATTTGTTCCTTTGCTAAATAATTTGTTCCTCTGTTCATAGGCATGTAACACAAATATGTAGTGAGCATTTAACAGTCTGTAATTGACACAATGTACAACATGATTATAACACACAATGATGTCAGTAGCATAGAATTTAGCATTTCAATAAAAACAACTGCTGATATAATAGCCCAACATATCGTGAAAACAATATAATTTTTTTTTACAAAGATTCTACTTCCTCTTTTCATGGATTATAATATAGATAGGCAGTGTTTATCATTTGTCAGCTCAGGAAACCCCTCCCCCACTCCTAAGCATTGTGACACCTCACAATAAAAAATACAGGAAACCAGTCAATTCTCCCAATAGCCTAAGATTTACAGCTTTCCAAGTGTAGAGATAAATTTCACACATTAGTCCGACGAGACGATTAAAATATGGCCCCACCTGTAGGACAAAACACCCTACATATAGTTAAGAAGAGGTAAGCGAGAGAGTCTTAGGATAGGCTTAAAGCTAGTTCCCAATGGCATATTTATGGAGTTCATTGACCTTTGCTTAACCATGCATACTTCTTTTCAGCTTTGTTTACAAGTAATGTCGTACATCACGGCAAGTTTAAGATTTAGGAATTTTATTTATTGCTTGTTAGATTATCACCCTCGCTAGGTAGAATGCCTCACTTCCAGCAAGCATGTTCAGTACTCCGACGAGTTTACCTAGTCATAACACATGCCGATACCCACTGCCAGTAGAACTGTTCAGTATCCCGATGGGTTAACCTCTTACACCCTTTTATAGTAGAGACTGGTCCACCGTCTTTTAAGATTTTTATATAAAGATTGTTTTTTGCAAGAAGATGGGGAGACAACTC
This sequence comes from Picea sitchensis, assembly GCA_010110895.2. Classification (NCBI taxonomy): domain Eukaryota; kingdom Viridiplantae; phylum Streptophyta; class Pinopsida; order Pinales; family Pinaceae; genus Picea; species Picea sitchensis. Next base: position 8,824 of record SNQJ01S0257673.1, read on the forward strand.
TGAAAATTTTATTTAAGTTTGGGATGGTATTTATGTTAGAGGATGACTCTTCTTTATGTATATATTATAGATTGTCCTAATGTAAGGGTTACTTAAGTGGATGTATCCTATCTAAAGATATGGTATAATCAAGCATTTTTAGTGTGTAGTGGATGGTACCATTGGAAAAGAACAGAAAGGTATCTTTAGGCTCGACTCACTTTCTTATTTTTTAAGTTATAGTGATGTTTCCATGGCTAACTGCTAATTAGACCTTCTTTCTACTCTTTCATAAAGATACTTTAATCACCTACTTAGGGTTCTTGGGGAAATTGTATGAGTAACCTCTAGGTTTGATAGTCAAGGTGTCACTTCCTTATATCCTCTAGTGGTGGAGGTTAAGAGCAACTGCCATTAAATATGCCTTGAGAAAAAGGAATATAGAAATCTTGCAAAAATATGGCTTATTTACAACAAGTCATTATTCAATTAATGCTTAAGCAGACAACAAGGTTCAAATAAAGCAATATCTTTTTTGAAGGAAAATACTTCCCTTTTTGTCTCCTTGAAATTGTCCACTCGTGGTGAAATAAATACCTGCAAAAATCTCTAGGATTGTTTATCAACAAAAACACACTTCAAATTATTAACATATGTATAGTCAAAATTCATAAAAAATTTCAAGAACAGGGGGAGGGAGAAGAAAATTCCCCATCTACTAAGGCCAATTCCTTTTCAGTTGACATGACTTGTAGAAAATCTTCTTTGGAAATGGGTTTGCGGTAAAGTTTGAATCAGTGTCCATTGTCAATTGTTTTAATCTTAACAACCCCATTATCATACACGGTAACTATCTCATAAGGACCCAACCATTGAGTGGTAAGTTTTCCTTAAAAAAATTTAAATTGAGAGTCAAGCAACAAAGCCCAATCACCAGGTTGGAATTGTTTCTTCTTGATAAATTTTTCATGCCACTTGCTCCTTTGGTTTTGAACTAACATTGTTTGTTGGATAACATCTTGCCTATTCTCATACAACTCATTTAATTGTAGGTACCGTTGTTTCTGTGCCTCATCTAGGTTTTATCCCAATTTTGCGGCAATATGGAAAGTCCTTAATTCGAATTCTATTGGTATAAGTACTTGTTTTCCATACACTATCTCGTAATGGGTATGCCCAATGGTGTTTCTCCAGGTGGTACAATATGCCCACAAAGCCTCTAGAAGTTTATCAACCCAATCTCTATGGTGTAATTGAACATTCTTGGTTAAGATAGCTTCCAAAACTTTGTTTGTGGACTCTACTTGACCATTAGCTTGTGGGTGATATGGAGAAGACTTGCAATGCTTGATCCCATATTTCTCCGTTAATTCCTTCATCAACTTGGAAGTGAATTAGGTGCCCTGGTCTATAACAATTTCATGAGGAACACCAAAGCGGGTAAGGATGTCTTCATAAATGAATTCAACAATAGATTTTTCGGTAGCCCTAAATAAGGATTTTGCTTCTACCCACTTGGTGACATAATCTGTACAAACCAAAATATAGTTCTTCTTACGAGACATGGGTGAAATTGGTCCCACAAAGTCAAGGGCCCATTTCTCAAAAGGTTCTATCATAACTTGGGCATGCAAGGGAATTTCGTTAGCTGATGTGGGTCTTCCTATCCTTTGACAACTATCACAACTCCTCACATATTTGGAAGCATACTTAAAAATTCTAGGCCAATAGTAACCTGAATGTAACACCTTATATGTTGTACGTTTGTTGGAAAAATGGCCACCACATGGTCCATCATGACAACTTCGTAGGATTTCTGGTATCTCATCTTCTCAGACACATCTATGAATAATCAAGTCTGGACCAGTATGAAAAAGGTCATGGTCAACCTAAGAGTAGTTAGCACTTTGCGTGATAATTCTATGCTTTTCATGAGGTGACAAATGAGCTGGTAACTTCCTAGTAGCCAAATAATTTTCCATGTCTGCAAACCATGAGGTATTTACAAAGAGGGAAAAGAGATGCTCATCTGGAAAAATATCATCACCCTCATGTTTTATGCATGAAATAAAATCAACTACTAAATTTTCCTTTCCAGGTCGGTCAAGGATGGTGATATTGAACTCTTGTAATAACAAGAGCCACCTAGTCACTCAACCATTGGTAATGGGTTTATTCAGGAGAAATCTAATGGAAGAGTGATTTGTATGTACAAATACTTTGTATCCTGTGATGTAATGGAAAAATTTATTGATGGCATGGACCACTGCCAATAATTCCTTTTCGGTAACTGTATAGGTTAACACGGCAGGGGACAAGTTCTTACTTACAAAATAAATGACATAGGACTGATGGTCTTCTTTCTTCCCTAATACTCCTCCTATTGCAGTATCAAAGGCATAAGTGGATATGTGAAATGGAAGGGCCCAATTGGCCCCCCTAAGAACTGGTGCCACACATAACTTAGCTTTCAGAGTTTCAAAGGCGGTTTGACACTGGTCAGTCCAAATAAAATGAACATCTTTTATTAACAATCCAAACATGGGTGCAACAATCTTTGTGAAATTTTCAATAAATCGCCGATAGTATCCGATATGTCCAAGAAAGCTTCTTACCTCTTTTTGAGTCTTGGGGGGTGGAATTTTGACGATTACCTCAATCTTAGCAGGATCCACTTTAATCCCTTTAGATGAAACTTGATGTCCTAAGACTACTCCTTCAGTCAACAACATCTTACATTTTTCATGACTTAAGGATAGGTTAATTTATTGAAATATGATAAGGACTTTCTCTAGATTATCTAGGGCTTCCTGGTAAGTATTGCCATATAATGTAAATTCATCCATTTATATTTACACACAATCATGAATAAGATCAACAAATATCCCTAGTATCGCTCGTTGAAATGTGGCAGTAGCATTACATAAACCGAATGGTAAGACCCTATAGGCATAGGTGCCCCAAGGACAAGTGAAAGTAGTCTTGTCCTGATCCTCAGGTGCTATGAAAATTTGGTTGTACCTGCTATATCCTTCTAGGAAGGAGAAGTACTTCTTCCCTGACAAGGTATCCAAGACTTGGTCAATGAAAGGAAGGGGGAAATAATACTTTAGAGTGGCCTTATTAAGTTCCCAGAAATCGACATAAATTCTCCATATCTCAGTTACTTTCTTCGGAACCACTACAAGCGGGGATACCCATTTACTTTCAGAGATCGGATAAATACAGCCGACATTCAATAACTTTTGTATCTCGTCTTTTACTATATCCTTGAGTGTCAGGTTCATCCTCCTCCAAGGTTGCCTAACATGTATTACTTATGCCTGGGTATATATGTGATGAATGCATGTATCAGGGTGTATACCCTTCATATCAATGCATTCCCAGGCGAATGCCCCTGGTTGTTCTTTAAGGAAATTTACTATCTGTTTTTTTTGGTCTGCATCTAGTCCAGATTTTATATGTAGAAATTTCCCTGGACTGATCTCATAGGGCATGGTATAAGATGTGGTAGACTCATCTATCTCAAAAATAAAATATGTCGAAGACAAAGTTGATGGGTCCAACTGTTCCTGAAATTCTTCCCCAAACATGTACTCAAATTGGGGAAAAGATTGTGGAAAATCAACACAC
>SNQJ01S0257674.1:0-12435 GCA_010110895.2 Picea sitchensis
AGGATTGCATATGTAAATTTCATCTTTTCCATTCCAACTACAAAGTATATTCTTGCAACCAACCATAACAAGAGGGCTTGGAAGAGAAGAAAATCCAGAGAGAGGAAATATGTAATCAGGTTCCTGACACACAATGTATGAGATGAATCAATGGAGGTTAATTGTTTCTTTCCCTGAATAATGAGAGAAAATCGCTAAGGTGGCCACTAACCCTCTAAATTCTGAGGATTGAAACATTTTCTTTCATCTTATGCAAACTGTGCATAACCTCATATCTAGATATCTGGTTGACCAGGGTCCACCATCACACATGCTCAAGGTGTATGAAAAATCTAAACACAATTTAATGGACGCTCTTTGTATTGATGTCACGGTTCTGTCAAAGTTAACCATCTCCATTTTATAGCAATATAAAAAGGCTCTTGCTAAACTACTTCGTCTGAATTTAATAGATCTTGTTTGCACTCTGTTTTTTATTTACACATCATTCTTAACCAATTTATGATCTTACTTTAGGACACAATATATTTCTTACCTTCCTAAAACTATAAGCTTTGACTCAATATATAGCCTTTCAAAAAAATCAGTGACAGTCAAAATGAATAATGGATAACAATTGCAGACTTCCAACCTTTACGGAGAAAATAGAATACACAAAACTGCAATTCTTAAATGCTAGAAGGGTATAAACTAGCACAGCCGCTAACTCGCGGCTGGTGAACGCCGAACGGCCGATAAATAAAAACTCTTGCGTTAAAAAAAAACCTGTGAAAAAGCCAGGCCCATGCATGTAAAAACTGTGAACTTCCCAGCCCATCACACAAATAGTGGCTAAATCCCACACAGAAAACAAACCCTCCACATCTCAGCTAAGTACGGACAGTTGAAGAATTCCAAAAGTTAATCATTTAAACATGGCAATCATATGATGTTACAGTAATTTCTTAATATGATTAGGTAAATGTTAAAACTTAAACAAGTTAACCGATGCATTTATAAATGCAAAGAAGTTATCAACAATAAATCTGACTCATTGATTTTGGAGGACTACTAAGAATATGCCAGCATCTTCAATGCACCACTATCAGATTAGAATTTAAGATTAAAAGATTATTAATTGTGCCCATCTCCAATAGGTATACGCCTTTCGGCGTAATGAAGGCGAACTCAATGACTCATAGGGCTACTGACCTTCAAGCCTATAATTGGCCACAGCGGTGAAAATATGAGCAGTGAAATAGAGATGAAGAAATGGGCACTTGAGTTCATTCTTGTTGTCATAGAAAAAAATCCCAACAGTGGAAAAATGTGACATTGTTGGCAAATGAATAACTGAACCACCTCGTGACATCCAATGTAGTGTTGAATTCCCCCACAATCAATAAAAAATTGTTTGAGACGACTGCTGAAACCATCGATAAAATTGATGCAAAACACTAGTAAAGACACTGGTAATGTAATATTAGGGTTGAGAAACCTTACTCATTTGGAATTCATTCCCCCAAATTTCCTTGGTTTTGTTGGCCTTCAAATTCCACATGCTATCCAAACTACAATTGAAGAGGAACTAGTGTAGCCTGAGAAAACCTTGGTAGGCATTGCCAAGTAGTTGAAAATATTTTTCCATGATTATTGTCCTGGGAAAATGATGTAGCCAATAAACTCAGATTCATTCATAAGATAAAAAAAACCATGCAAACATACAAGAATGGAAAATAACTCTTTTTTATTCCTTCTCCATTGTAACTATTACAATGGAATTACAACCCCTTATAACTATTATCTGAGATTTTTGAAAACAACTAATTTTAGGAAATTCTTGCATGACTCTAAAACTAACTAATAACTAAGAACTAACTAGAGCGACACTATTTGTCAAATCGCTTTCTTATTTAGTTCACAAACTAAGAGATAATTAAAAATTTTAAAAAATCCTTAAAAACACTAAAACCCCAATTTCAGGCCTTATATGAAGGAATCTGGCCCCAAAAAAATGTTGAAACGATGTCCTATCTGAAGGATCAAATCAGCAAGGAAGTGAACTCTTTGAGACACAACTCCCTATAAAATTTTAGCCTAAATGGATAACCTAGTCAAAAGTTGCATCAGAAAAGTTGAGTTCAGTCCAAATATCTTGGTACCTCTTGAAACTCAAACCGCAACAACCTGCAATGAGCGACGACCTTTTGGGATCCGTCTCTTCATCTTTTGTTGCTCCCATCTTCGCATGTTGTTGTAGGGACTTTGAATTAAGTCCCTAGGCCAGTGAGTCACATATGAAAGTGGTTGAGAGGTGTATAAATCACACAAATAAATATAAAAAAATTGTAAGGCGTAGTTGTAATCGGACGTGGCAGACCTTAAAACATGAGCATCAAGTGGAAGTTATAATTTTACATGCCAACATCAATTAAAAAATTATCAAAGCGTTCATTTCGAAAGACTTTCAAATATTCGAAGTTGGGATTATCGAGAGAAAATAAGAGTTCAAAATGTCGTACTTAGCTTTAAATGCGACAAAGGATGCAATCTGGCTAACTTGTTTTCCATAAATTCCTACCATTTTACCATATTTATCCGCAATTTTTTTTTGCAATTTATATTAGAGATATAAATTTGTTCTCTGCTCGAGAAAATACACAACAGGATTAAAACAGAAAGGCCCGAGGAAATGGGAAGTACAATCCATGCAACTCTTTGCATAACAAGCTAGATCTGTTTTTCCAAGATAGATGAGTATTGGAACAGTCAACCCTGAAAATAAATCTGTGTTGTGCACTGCTGGGAGATAGATATAGAGACTAGACAGTTCTTTAATAAATAAAAAATAAGCAGCCAGATGTCCTAAAATAGATTTAGAGCAAGTGGGGGTGCCTTGTGCCTGTCCACCCAGAGATTATAGGAAATGGTTCCAACTTCCTTCTTGAGCGCAACCTTGGATAGTAAATCCGCTTCTTTGTTGTTGTCCCGATAAGTATGTTTGAAATTTAACATGGTGAAGGATGATTGTAGTTGTCAGATCCTTTCCTTCCAATCAAAGAGGGAGGTGACCTGTAGATTGTTTTTATTGTTGCACCAGTCTTTTTTCCAGGGAAATATTTTCTCGAGTTTATATAATGTATAAAATCATTTACATTGCACTCCAATCGACCAAGCGGTCGGAGGTTCAAGTCTGAAACACTGCATACACCTGTGTGTGTAATATAACCCAGCAGGTCGAAACAAAAAATACATCACTGTCACATACAGTCATACCAAATCCTGTTTCTGTCATCATACTGCATAATTGGTCACAGGGATGTATAATGGACAGCGATCAAACATGCCAGCTACCTGTCGACAATTTCTTTTACAAGGAGTACACCCGAATCCAAGGATCAACTCGATGTAACCCTGCGCATCCATAGGTAGAGCATATTCCAGCAATCAAAAAACAAAACAGCAGTCGAGCAATTTGCCAGAGTCAAAAAGTCTGCCAACTCCGATCAATAAATTCTTAGGTGGGTAATGGGACTGTCGACTCCGGAGTCACTGTGAAATATGTATAGCCACCCAGACAGCTCCTTTAATGCTCTTTTAGAGAGAGCATCAGCCTCTCCGTTGTGTCTTCTCGGTATATGATGGAATTTGATCTCAGCGAAGCGTTTTGACAGCTCCAGAATTTTCATTTTCTAGCTTTCGATGTGAACAGAGCTGAGATTGGATCTTTGATTGATCCAATCGATGACTACTCTCGAGTCACCCAAAACAAATAAATATTTGATAGACCACGTCGTAGCTAAAAAGAGAGTGGTCCAGAGCCCCAAACACTCTGCCTTAGTGTTCGATCCTTCCCCACATCTGAAGAACCATTTTGTGATCCTTGAATGGTGTGATTTAAAGAANATGTATAATGGACAGCGATCAAACATGCCAGCTACCTGTCGACAATTTCTTTTACAAGGAGTACACCCGAATCCAAGGATCAACTCGATGTAACCCTGCGCATCCATAGGTAGAGCATATTCCAGCAATCAAAAAACAAAACAGCAGTCGAGCAATTTGCCAGAGTCAAAAAGTCTGCCAACTCCGATCAATAAATTCTTAGGTGGGTAATGGGACTGTCGACTCCGGAGTCACTGTGAAATATGTATAGCCACCCAGACAGCTCCTTTAATGCTCTTTTAGAGAGAGCATCAGCCTCTCCGTTGTGTCTTCTCGGTATATGATGGAATTTGATCTCAGCGAAGCGTTTTGACAGCTCCAGAATTTTCATTTTCTAGCTTTCGATGTGAACAGAGCTGAGATTGGATCTTTGATTGATCCAATCGATGACTACTCTCGAGTCACCCAAAACAAATAAATATTTGATAGACCACGTCGTAGCTAAAAAGAGAGTGGTCCAGAGCCCCAAACACTCTGCCTTAGTGTTCGATCCTTCCCCACATCTGAAGAACCATTTTGTGATCCTTGAATGGTGTGATTTAAAGAATCCACCAGCACCACAGCATCCGGATTGCGCAGCACCGTCGAAGCAGGCTAGTGTAAATCCCTCTGGCAGATTGAGATCAATAGCTTTAGGTGGGTGAAGTGATTTCGGAGCTTGTTTCCAGTGAAAGGAATACAGGACTCTGTTTACAACTTTCATCAGCCAGTCTATTATGATGTGGGAGTCCCCATATAGAAGAAGAGAATCTAGATTTAGTCTGCAGGCCAGAAGAAGAGAGGCTCAGGTGCCCAACAATTATGCCCTGGTGTTGGAACCCTGTCCACAATTAAATGTCCATCTGCAATGAGTATTTGTGGAGACATGTATCACTCCTCCTGCACCACTATGCATACCATTTGATTGAGAAGCTCCATCGAACCAACCTGTGGGAGTCTTCTCCGGGATGGGGGTCTTGTGCATGGTGCTTTTCCCCATAGATCTTGGGTGGATGGCAGTCCAGGTATGGTGTAGTCCAAGTGATTTATAGGCTACAGAGGTGAGTGAGGGAGGTCTATTATCAAAGATGAAATTGTTTCTGTCATTCCAAATAAACCAACAAACCATAGGGGGAAGATTTAAAGAGTGATAGGCAAGTTTGGACCAGTTCTCAAATCAATTTGCTAATGTAGTTCCATCCCAGGTATAATTTAAGTTGAGAGTTGTTGTGATGCTGGTCCAGACCGATCTGGTGAAAGAACAGTGGATGAAGATATGTTGTGCAGATTTCTCTTCAAGATTGCAGACATGACAAATATTGGGGTCGGTCCATCCTTTTTTCTGGAGGACGTCCCAGGTATTAATATTGTTAGCAAGGGAATGCCATATAAAGAGTTTTAGTTTGAGAGGTAAGTTCCAGGACCAAAGACGGTGTCTCCAGCCACCTGTAGTGTTGGGCCAATAGCAATTTGAGATTTTTGTGTATACATTATGCGCTGTCAGATAGACCGATCAGTCTCCCCCCGTCCACATCGCCTGGTCATCTGAATTTTGGAGTTGGATGCCCGTGCTCGCGAGGTGATGGCAAAAAGATGTCCACTCGGGAGCAAGGCTAGTGGGTAGCTCAAGTTCCAGACTAGTTTTCCAATTGTTTAAAATTAAACTCGATCGACGAGTTCCGGCTTCTTGGAAGAGGTAGAACACATTATTTGTATTTAAAGCAAAAATCAAATCGTGGGAAAGGTAAGAGTTTAGATCCATACCAGCTATACGGTCCTTGCCCAGGACGATAGAGTGCCCCGAGCCCGGATACCAGCATAAAGAATTAGTAAACCAACTCGTTGTTTTATTGATATTTCTCCAGAAAGGTGAGGCCGATATTGGAGGGGACACAACTGATCTGATCCAGGAATCTAGAGTAGTATAAGACATGTATTTATCTTTTAAAACAGAGTGCCAGATCCCTGTGTGTGTTATAGCACGCCAAAGGGTGTTGGTCGCCAAAGCTTGGGTAGAGTGTAGGAGGTTCGAGATCCCCCAACCTCCTTTCCTTTTTGGTTTAGCAAGAGCTTCCCAACTGCATAGTTGTTGGCGATTGTGGGTTGAGAATCCCGACCAGAGAAAATTGAAGGACAAATTCCTTAGCTTGTCTAGCACAGAGGTGGGAATGGATGCTAGCGCCATCTAGTAAACAAGTTGGCCCTCCAAAAATCCTTTTAGAATGGTGTAGCGGCCTCATAAGGTGATCCAACGGTTACACCAGTGGCCAATTCTTTTCTCGACTTTAGCAATGAGCCAGTTCCAATCTGTGGATTTGAGAGAATCAACTTTTATGAGATAGTCAAGGTAATTGAACCCTTCGGAGAGGTGTATGAAGTTGTGGGGAAGAAGAGATTTTAACAGGGAAAGCGCTTGGTCCTGGAGGTTTGCATGGTGGAAAGTTGATTTGTCGCAGTTGATCATGAGGCCAGAGGCATTGCAGAAGGTATTCAACAGATTAGTGATCTCCATCCATTCTTGTATAGATCTATTTGTCATGATGAGCACATCATCAACAAACAATATGTGCAAGCTTCTAATAAATCTGGAGACTTTAATCCCAGTGATCTTCCCTTTGGATTTAATTTTTTTAAGGAGCAGTGAGAGGCCTTCCATGGCCAATATGAAAAGAAGAGGTGAGAGTGGGCAACCCTGCCTCAAACCTCTGCCACTGCGAAAAAAATGGGAGGGTTCTCCATTCACTAAGACTGAAAAATTTGTTGTTGTCACTCCACACATGATCCACTTGATGGAGGTAAGACTGAAGCCTGATTTGGTAAGGATTAATCTAAGAAAATCCCAATCTAAACAATCAAAGGATTTTTTTAGATCTAACTTTAGAATTAGAGCCTTTGATTTTTTCGCCTTGATGATGTGTAGACACTCATGCGTTGTGCTTATGGCGTCTAAGATCTATCTTCCTTTTAAAAACTCAAGTTGTTCGCCAGAGAGAGCTCTCGAGAGGATAGGCTTTATCCGGTTGACAATAATTTTAGTTATCAATTTGTAGAAAAGGTTGCATAAAGCAATCAACCTGAAGTCCCTAAAGGTGGAAGTGTTGTTCTCTTTTGGGATGAGAGTTAAGAAAGTCAAATTGAGGGCGCCTATGATTCTGTCATGCAGTCTGGAGTCTTCAACAAGCTCTAGAAGGTCAGATCCAACCAAATCAAAAAAATGAATGAATAATTCAACAGTCCAGTCGTCTAGGCCTGGACTTTTGTCTTTGTTGAAGGAAATTAGAGCCACATGCACCTCCTGGAGCGTGCATGGATTGTCCAGTGAGTTAGAATCTTCAGCTGTAACAAAATGAGGGAAGACATTTGCGACAAAAACTGAATCATGTATATGCCTAGGCGCTACATAATTTTTTTTATAATGAGTTTTGGTCACCGATTTAAGTGTCGGTTGTCCTCTATGAGTGGTGCCTAAGTCATATTGTAATTCCCAGATGTGCTTCTTGTTCTATCTGGAGCTAGCGAACTGGTGAAATTTTTTTGTATTGAGGTTGTCGCCTTTGATCGCTCTATTGTGTTGAAGCCACCAAGCTTCATCCGCTAGGAGAAGTTTGTTTCTATTTGATTCCATTTGTTGCAGTGAGAGGGTTTTGTCACATAATCCTCCGAATGGTGTATCCTCTAGGAGAAGATTTTGTATCTTGAGTTCTATATCTGTCAGCCTCGCTTGATTGTGTAGCATGTGGTTGCGGTGCCACAGTTTGATGCAACCTTTGAGAAATTTTAGCTTTTAGGCCAGGCGGTGTTGTGGTTCAGGATCTGTATTATAAAATGGGTATGTCCAGACTTCCTTGACGATGTCTATGAATGTATCCTCTTGGAGCCAGCTGGAATTCAACTTCAAAGGGAGAGTAGTCGAAGAGAGCGTGGTCTCAAGTTGAAGGAGGACATGGGCGTGGTCTAAAAGAAAAGGGTATTCCACCTAGGAGTGGATCCGTCCATCTAGAGTAGCCAGGGTTTCTGAGACAAGTTCCCTGTCAAGTCTTTTTTTGATTGCAGCTGAGCCTACATGGCCATTACTCCAAGTCGAGATGATAATAGTTAGAGAAATGTCTACCAGAGAATGTGCTTGGAAGAGGTTATTGAAGAAGGAATCCAATGGATATGTGGATACAGAGGATCCCCATACTTCGCCTGCGCTAGTGGTGAGATTCAGTTCTCCTGCAATGATGAGGTTAGCAAGGTTGAGGAGGCCCCGGTTTGCCACCTTATCCCAAAATAATCTGCGCTCAGTGCAAGGTCCATAGATGTTGAGGAGGGAGATAAATTTCTTATTCCATAGACATGTACCTGTGAGAAGGATACCACCAGTGCAAAGATGTGGGGTGAGATAAAAAAGGGAGGGATCCCAAGAGACAACGAGGCCACCGAAGGTGCCAATGGAATCTGCTGAGTTGGTGAGCCAATTCGGGTGGAACTGATTTAAGAAGGATCTAACATTTTGGCCAGTCACCATGGTTTCATGTAGGAAGATGATTTTTGGCGAAGTCTTAGAGAGAAGTCTTATGAACGAGGCGGTTTTCAGGGACCCCCCAACCCCTCTTATATTGAGTGTGAGAAGGATCATGGTTTGGCTCTGGCAAGGGCTTTAATGCCTCTAAGTGCCCCATTGTCAGAGTGTGAAGAAGAACCATCTTTTCTACGTGCACTCCGGGTTTTGATCGGTGAGTGCATGAGGCCTTGTCCCTTTGACCAGGTAAAATTGTTATCTAAAACAGATTTTGGGGCCACAGAGTGGTCCCGAGCCTTGCCCGAGGCCAGAGGTTTGAAGGTTCTATGGCCTCTATTGATGGGGAGGGGGGGTGGGAGATAAGACTTCCCTGTAAGATGGAAGGAGTGAGAGTAGGAAACCTCCTAGGGAGCTGATTCCTGTATTGGAGTCACAAGTTGGAAGGTTGCAGGTTTCATCCAGAGTTGTAAGTAAAGGTGGAGTCGGGTTCAAGATCAAAGTAGTTAAGGTGGAGGGGTATTGATGTAGGTTCGAGAGTTTTTGAGGGATGTGGGGCTATCCGGGACTTGTGGAGACTCGAAAATGGAAGTTGCTCGGGAGTGCTCAGTAGGGGGCTTAGGGAGGGGGAGATGTAGATCTGGTTGGATAAGGAGGGAAGGAGTGGAGTGGGAGGATGGTGGAGGGAAGTTAGGTGTCAGGGGTGGGGGAGAATTTTTCTGGAGGGTAGATGAGGTGACATGGGTGAGAAAGGATTGGGTGTCTAGTAGTTCTTTTTCCCAGCTAGTCAGAGTTTAGAATAGAGTGGGGCAGATGAATTTAATTTTACCTGTAATGGAGTTTGATACTTCTGAATCTTCAGCCTCTAAAGGATCAGGATAGTTGGCATGAGTGTTCATCTCCGGAGAGCATGAGTGTTCATCTCTGGAGAGTCTGTGCGGGTGGAGAGTTCCAACATAGAGTCTTCAGATAACTCTTCTTCCATGAAGCCCATGCAGTGTTTCCTAAGATGACCAGTTCGTCTGCAGAGTGTGCATCTGAAGGGAATGCCAAGGTAGTGGAGTTTTTGGCGAGTGTGATTTCCTCTCCATTCGATGTCGATGGATTCCAACAGTTCCTCGTGAATGTCAAGTTACACTAGAACCTTTTCTACCTTTTTGATAGGGGCAACAATGGCCTCTTTGTCTACACTGATGAAATGTCCGAGTGTGTTTCCAATGGCCTCTAGGGATTTTTCATTCTAGAGGTGTAGAGGAAAGCAAGGAAGTAGGACCCAGAGGTGTCGATGTAGGAAGTAGTCTTGTGAGGGTTCAAAGTTGACTCTCCAGCGTTTCAGCATGAGATTGGTTATGTCGATCACCCACAATCTCTCTAGGATGAGTGTGGTATCCTCTGTAGATTTGAAATGAAAGTTGTTCCAGCCTCTCGAGAGATAGGAAATCTCTAGAGCATATCCTAGTAGAGGGCACCAGATAGATCTCACCCAGTCTGCAAGATCAGTTCTACAGAGATGTATGTAGGATAGACGACCTACAAGTGTGCAAAGGGCCAAAGTAACTGAGTCCTCCAGGCCGATGTTAGACCCGAGCACCATTTTCTTCTTCAATTTCTTGGAGTGCCATGACCTAAGAGTTGGGCATCTATCGTCGGGTGTGTGTGGTCTAGCCTCTCATTGGGGTCCAGAGAAGGCTCCACGATAATCAGTAGGTGGGTGAGTAGGGTGTGAGTAGGTGGTATGATGTGGAGAGGAGGATAGACTGTAAGGGGAAAGTGTATGAGGTTGTGGCTGAAAGGGGGGGATAGGGATGGGGTTAGGGGTGTACCCAGTTTGAATAGTTTGGGGATCGGGTGTGATAGTAGTTGGTAGGGGGGTAGGGAGTGTCTGAGTAAGCTAACAGGGGGGGAGGATGGAATCCAGGCTGCAGAGGCAGAAGTTTATGGTGCGAGGAGAGTTCATTTGCAGTTTTAAATAATCTCGCGCACATCCAGAGAGCCTCGTTAGTTGCTCTCATAAGCGCATTGACTTCGACCTCCCTTACGTAAAAAACGAGGGGGAAAAACTGGAGAAGACAAAAGACTGGCCGAATACAGAAGATTGATGGGTGGAAAGGGAGACAAGGAAAGGACAGATGTGTTGTTGCGACAGTAGTTTAAAGTGAGAGGAGGAAGGTCTATGGTGGAGGTAGGCCCCAGTCTGGTGAGGGCAGGTGATTAAGCAGGTCGACCATTGTTGTAGGTTTTCGAGATCCTCCAAGTATATTCTATCAAGAAGGACCGCGCTTAAATCTCTTTTGTTTCTCATTCTATACAACCTCTATCGACATAGTTTTGTATTTTTTTTCTAATAGGTAGTAAAGCTCTTTTTCATTATTCTCATTAATAAATTGTTTTTCAACTTTTAAAAAAAGAAAGTGTTTAGATAACTTTAACCTAAAATTTGTGAGTGCTTGGGTTTTGTGTTTATTTTTATATTAAAAATGAAAACTTTATTAATTTAAAATTACAATTTTGAAAAAAATTATAAATAAATTTTCATTAATAACAAACTTAAAAATTTAACTTTTATTAATAATTATAATAATATCTAAAATTTAAATAAAAATTATAAATAAATAATTCCTTTAGTATCATATTCACTGACTTTTAAATTAATTAAAATAATTATATTATCTATATAAATTTTATTAAGTATATTATATTTTATTTTAGTTTATATTTTTCATATTTTTTTAAAGGTAGCAAAATTTATCATAACTTAGTTGTTAATGAAAAATAAATATAGTCAATATTACTAATTACTATGAACTAATACATGTTACATTACATATTACACAATTATTGTTATGATATTAGTACGAATTTCTTCTGACTTTCAAATAGATCTTCTCAACTTACAATAGAGCTATTTATTTGTTACAAGCACTTATGTAAACATGAACTAATCCCATCTTAGGTTAGGTTAGGTAGGATGAGGGAAAACAATCAAAGCACTCTAAAATACTAAGATTAACGCATACCTTCACCATTTCCATCTGCAACCAAGAAGGAGAAGATATATTTGCATAGAGGAACTACTGTGAATGTCCACAAGATAAATGAGAGAACTCCCAAAATCTTATGCATCCATGCATGGCTCGATTAAAAAAATTACATCTGGGGCTAATATAGCAATAAATCAATCACAACTACCCTCCTAATAACTCCATACATAGAACATAATCCTACATTGACAAACCCATAAGACAAACTATATGAACATATATAATCCAAATCCAAAATGCTTTATCTGAGTGGAAACAAATCAAGTCAAACCCAAACTTCATTCAGAATCCATAAAGCAACTGATTTATGAACCCATGGAAAATAACTTTATCAAAATCCTCGAACGTAGATTTCTAAACAATTTGATTTATAAATCAAAATCCCAATGACTTCCCATAGGCACGAGAAATGGTGTAGGATATAGTAAAAGGTTTCATTGGACCTCTCCTAAAGGGGATTTGAAAGATCCTTGCAAGGGATCGGCAAGACGCTTGGTGCTCTATTTGAAAATCTACATCTTTACACAAAACTTGAACATTCTAAAGAAGCATCAGAATTCAGGATCCCCGCAAGGGACCAACAGGACACCCAGTGCATTTATTTGAAAATTCGCATCTTTAAACAAAACTTGAACATTCGAGAGAAGTATCTTTATTTGGTTAATGTTTCACTCATGTCATATTGTGATATGTGTCTTTTTAACACCCTTGCTAAGTACACACATGGAATTCAAAATGAGATACCTAT
Organism: Picea sitchensis; assembly: GCA_010110895.2. Taxonomy (NCBI): domain Eukaryota; kingdom Viridiplantae; phylum Streptophyta; class Pinopsida; order Pinales; family Pinaceae; genus Picea; species Picea sitchensis. The sequence continues at coordinate 12,194 of SNQJ01S0257674.1, forward strand.
TCTACTTCCCCCCCCTAAATTTTTATATGCTTGAATGCATGTGCAAATGAACCAAATTTGTCCCATTACTACTTTGTTATCACACAATGGCCATTGGTCCTTAAGTATTTTACGATCCCATTAAATTAGCTGCAATGGTGGGCTCTTAATATATATACAGGTTGACTCTTTGCTTAAGTATTTTACTATCACATTAATGTGTTGCAGTGGTGGGCTCTTAATACATATACATGTTAACTCTT
>SNQJ01S0257675.1:0-12435 GCA_010110895.2 Picea sitchensis
CTAGAAGCCATCGAAAGGAGATCTACGACATCAAGGCTCAGGTTGTATATTTCCTTTTCAGTTAATTCAATACATGAATATGTCCCTTTCCCATAATGATGATGTCATCTTATTACATGATTCCTTGATCACATGTATAGACTAGGTATTGAATATATTAATTTGTTTGTACTTCGATTGGTTTGTACTGTTGCGATTGGACGGCAAAAGAGCATCGAAGCGGAGCAAGGAACAACAAAGATTCAAGGAGAGCGTTCATAAGGTATGTCCACTATCCATTTCTCTTAGTTCATTCAATAATCTAGATCTAGGGAAAGAGTAGTATTCTGTCTCGTTTTGTTCTATATCCAGGTGGATCTAGGGAGATTGGTCTGTGTCCACACTCACGAATTTATCCTGAAACAATATTACATCATAAGTTACCAAGGGCGCAATACATCACATAAGATAAAACACATTTTTGGGTATTTCCTCCCTAACTTTTGACCTCAAACTCTATTTTTTGCGCTCCTTATACCATTGGAAAGGTCTTACTGGGATATGCAACTTCTCTGATATAAGTTTTAGGATATTCCTGACCATTTGTTCCAAATTTGCAAAATTTGAATACAAACACATTGTCAATACCCTGGAAACTTGATAACACATCATTTCATCAAGGTGTTTTGTGGATGTTTTTCAAGATCGACACAAGGTCTAGAGATGAGTAGGTGAAACCTCATTTATTGATTGGCTTCTTCACCTCAACTGGACCCGATTCATATAGAGAGTCACAATTTAAGGCAACGCTGCCATGTCTTCCAAAATGATATTTCAAGGCTATTAATTTGCATACATTGGCTACATCGTTATTTCAAAATAATGTTGTATACCATTGTATTGGAGTAGTTTTCCATACTCAGGTTGACACATACATAAGCATTTGAAGGTTGCAATGAATCTATTGAAGCATATCTAACACTTTTAAAAGGAATTTTTACACATAAAAGGAAGGACTTCCTGGTTGCATATTTTTACTACTTTTATGAAGGAGTCAAGCTCAAATGGAAAAAGGCTAAAATGCATATTTAAAGCACGACATGGACTCTCCTCATAGGAGAATTACAGGCAAAGAAGAAAGGATACCTATGGTGTGAAAATCATTGATTATATTGTATGAGGCGAACTTGTACCAAAATCCATGTTGGCGTGCAAACACTAAAGGACAAAATTCACGGTGTAAATGTACATGATGCAGGAAATTTTAATTATGTATATTTTTTATTGTAAGTATATCCTCATCATCCTATTTAGGATAATGACAAAAGTATATAAGTAGAATCCTAAGAGTCAATGAGATAGAAAGCGAACAATGAAGAGGAATTTTAATAAATAGTCATTGTATTTAAGAAAAAGGGCTTTTTGGCTCTTGGAACTTTCACTATTACTACTTGAACTTTTAATAGGAGAATATTTGGACTAGGAAAGTGAGTAAATTTTAAGATTACTAAACAAGACTATAGAACACTAAATATTGATCAAATCCAACTGTTGTATAGGCATAGCCTGGAACCCCCTCTAACATGAGGGATAAACATGAGGTCACATGCAGAAGAGTAGTGGAGATTACCCCTCCAAAGCTTGACCATTCACAATGGAAAGATAATATATTGGGGGTTTGTTTCATTTGGTCTCGGTGCTTCGTGAATCTTGAATCTGTTTGGGTCCTTATCAGTCTTACCGGTCCACTTATCTTCAATTCTCTTGAATAACTTCAGACTTTGTTATCCTTCCCATACGTTCAGTCCCGAATGTCGACTGTACCCCCCCAAAGGTCGAGTGCGAGTTGGTAACCTTAGGGGCCTTTTCTAGGTATCTATAGAGGTGATTGTGGGGGTATTCCCATGGTACCTGGGGTAGACGTTGTATCACACTTTCAGTACCCTTGGAGGGTAAACCCATGACGCGAGGGTTGCTTGCATCGAGAAGGAATGTTACGTGGAGTTTGGGGCAACTGCTTCTCATATCTTCATCGGCGACTCGATATATCATCTTCGGAAGATCCTTCTACTGTTGATTAGTTGATTACTTGTAGATATTTTTAGGGGTGTGTGATTTTAGAGTTCGTAGTTGGCTTTAAGGATTTTCATTTTACTTTCACCGTGGCCGATCAAGGGCTTCAAAGATCTCACAAATGCAAGGTTTGGATCCTGAAGTTTAGGAACCTCAACACGACCCTTATTATTCATTTGGATAAAAACCAAGAGCTAGGGAAACATTTGAGCAAGCATTAAAGTCAAAATCTCGCTCATCATACCTTCCCGTCCCATCTTCATTACTTGCATCCCTCGCGGTTGTGCACTCGGCAAGGTCAACATAAAAAGTGGTTTTATCCTAGACCATATCTCTGGGGATATGTTGTATTGGTCAAAACATCTCAACCATTGTTTCCATTTATTCTCCTTCAGATCTTGTGGTTTCTCATGATCCAATATTCTTTGTATATTTAATATTTCTTTGATCTTCTTTATGAAGGGATATGATGTTTGGGGTCGGGATTTGAATAAATACTTTGAATAGGACCTGTTCATTGCCCTTATCTACCATATATTGTGAAATACATATGCTTGGGACATTTTAGGTTCGGTAAGAGAAGTCACTTTGTTTAGTGAATATGGAAGGAAGCAAGGAAGGCTAGCACCAAGCATATAAGAGTACACTCTTTCCGGAGAGTAGTAAGGTAGGCGCAAGGTAAGAATTTGCAAACTTCAGATCATGATCCTATGGGGAACATTCTTATACATCATCCATTCCATTCCGGTCTATATAATCTATACCACCCAGGTGTAAAAAGATACCTTGAAGGAATGGTTGAAGAAAGAAATTTTGAAACCGGGAGGGTTGTAGCTCATGGAAGTGGCCAACATGCAAAATAATTGGTCACAAACTTCATGGAAGGCCTTGTATCTTACCCAAATCCCCTTTTATTAATCCACTCTGCCAACTACTCATGGAACAATCGCCCACTCTCAATGCTTAGTCTTCTTACCATTTACCAGCCAACTCAGCCACTAGGCAATATTTGGCATGAACCCACCGACTTTTGGTTTTCCAGAGGGATCGGGAGTTTCACCTCCTCTATCCATAGCTCCCATAGTTGATCCTACAAGAGCACATATCACTACTATTGGTGCTTCTTCTTTATCAGGAACAATTGTGACCCAGGTTACTCTGACACAACCACTTGCGAGTAAATCTCTCTTTGCACATCGGCTAGGTAATATTCCTGCTTCACTAATCCCATAATGCACACACCAAGTGATTTACTTGGTTATCCCATTAGTCATATGAAAAGTAGTCGATTCGTTCAAACAACCATGTTTACACAAGCTACTCAACCCACATCTCCAACTTTACAAATGGGAAGTTCTTCTATACCTTTCATTGGCGATCAATCTTCAATGGGAGGCCAACCTTTAGATGGGGGGAATCCTTCAGTTGGAAGGAAAATTTTTGTTTGGGGGAAACCCTCAGCCATGGGGACAAATCCTATATGGGGGAAACATCAACAAACCTGGGGGAAAACGACTCCTGCAAGTCCTTTCATCCCTACTATTGGCATGTATCCCGGACAACCATATCTAGGAGTTGCAAATCCTTTATGGGGTCAACCTAATCCGGCGGGCATTCCTCAGCAAGGAACTTTTCCCAATCAATCTGTGAACCCCATGATTCCAACATGACATCCCCCTCAAACATGATATATGGGAGGTCCATCGAGCCAACCACAATACATGAGGGGACCATCAGGTCAACTACAGTAAATGAGGGGACCATCGGGTAAACCACAATACATGGGGGGACCCTCAGGTCAACCATAATACATGGGGGGACCCTCAGGTCAACCATAATACATGGGGGGTCAGCCACAATACATGGAAGGACCATCTGGTTTTAACATCCCATCCCAACCTGTATATGGTCCTACTAGTATTCCCATATCACATGGTTACTACCAGTATCCACAAGCTAACTGACAACTTCCATTCTTGGCTACATTAGATCTCCCTGATATATCATGTTTGACCAATGATCCCATACTGCATGCCCCATTTTGGCCTCCAATCCCTGCCAAACTACCTTCTGATATCCCAAAATTTGATGGAAAACCTGAAGAAGACCCTAATAACCATGTAATGACCTTCCATATTTGGTGTTCTTCGAAATCTTTAATGGATGATTCCATTTAGTTAAGAATTTACTAGAGAAGTCTCACATGCTTGGTAACCAAATGGTCTATCGAGTTGTCATGTCACTCATTTGGTGACTTTAATACTTTAAATATGGATTTTTCACACATTTCCAGTTGTTGATTTGATATGAGACAAGTACAAAGCTCTTAACCTCACTTAGACAATCCACCTCCACCCATATTTTTTTATCATATTGACGAATGACAATAATGATGATGGCTGATTAAAACTAATACTATGGATCAACTCCTGACAGATTGGTTTACCAAGTCACTTTTTCCACCCATCGCTAGAGATTTCACCATGGGAGGTGTTGTCACTAAGGAACAAGCCATCAATCGTGCTCAAAACTTGGAATTGGTATATTCCCAGTCTGACACACTTTATGATCTGATCCCTCATGCTCGTTTCCCGTCGAATGATCTGTCAAAACCTTCTCTAGAATCCCATGTTGATCACATGGTAGGTTCTGTTATCAAAACTGCTCCCTCTCCTGCACAAACCTCTAAGGTGAATGCAGTATGGTCCACTTAATTTCAACAATCTGGAGGTAAGAAGAAAAGGAAGGGTAAATCCAAGAATCCTTCTAACCCATAGGAGAGTACAAAAACTGTTGATACCCAACCAAAAAGGAAGGCTAAGATTCCTTGCATGATTTGTATGGAGGACCACTACACAAAATATTTCCCTCATTGTGAGGAAGTCGCTAAATTTATGAAAGGTAACTCCCTACCCGCAATGCTAACTGACCCTTTCCTGACTCAAGAGCAACAAATGGTTGCACAAAATCCTGCCCTTCCACAAAGGGGAAACAAAGGTCATTCTCACCATGGGGATGCTTCCTCAAGCATAAATTAGGTATTTATGTGTAAGGAGATGGTTAGTCTAATAACCAGAGCTAAGACTTATGAAACTCCTCCATGTAATCATGCCAACAGAGGTGCTACCGATAAGATTTCCACTTCCACTCCTCCTCCATCCTCCACCCCTCTTCATATTGAGAGGCATGTTGTTGACTTAGTGTTGCGCCTATCCAAGGGCACAATTCGAAAGTCGATTTTCAATCCAAGTACCTCCACTTCTCTGCACTACAACATTGTTGAATATTTGGCGCAAGCACCTTGTGTTATGTCGATGCTTTAAATTATAAAAGACTATCCAAGTCAACGTAGAACCCTATTATAAGCCATTGGAGTTGTGTATCTAGAGGTTTCAAATATGATTATGTTTAATATGGATTATTTTAAACCAAGGCTCTCCCACCACTCGACATTCAAAATTCAAACTATGGTTTGTGGGAAGAACATCCATCACACAATTTTGTATGAAGAAGCTTCCACATGTGTCATGTCATTGTCCTGCTAGAGAGCCATTGGTTTTCTTGAACTTAACCAGTCTCCTACCACCCTTAAGGCGTTTGATGGATGTGGTTTCCAACCTTATGAACTCTTAAAATATTTCGTTGTGGAGTTAAATGGAAAAAACCATTTTTGTCGACATTTAAGTGGTTGATGTTCCCCTGGATTATAATTTATTGCTTGGTCATAGTTGGTTCTGTAATGAATTCCATCGCTTCTTCAATTTTTCACATTTTACAATTTCCCTATCAAGGGAAAATTGTGATTGTTGACCAAATTCACTATTGCACTCCATATCTCCATAATTCTTCAACGAATAATATCCCTTTCCTAGGAGAGTCTGATCTTAGGTACAAAAGTGTGGGGGTAGGTCTCCTCAAGGAGTCCTCACTCATGGGATTTTTTCCCTTACCTCCCCTTGATCCCCCACATGAGGTTGCAACTTTAAACATGATTACAACTATGATGCAACAATCTTATGAATAGTTCGATTCTTGGGTAGTTCCTAGCCCATATGCCACCGAAACACTAGTGACATCATGTCACTTAGTATAGCAGAGTCTTATCTTCCAAAATATCTAGTACCTAAACCTTCCCTTCCTTCGCTTATATCACTCGATCCTCTTTCTTCCTCCCTTTCTGGTGAACATATTCGTATTAGTAACCAGGAGTCTAAGCGCATGCATAATCATAGTTGACGAACAAACCAAATCTCGGGGGGCATGTCTCCAGGCTGTGGGCATCATACTGAAGTTAAACTGCCAACTTATTATGATGATGCTAGGGGAAAAGTACCAACCTTTGAACACTATGTTGGGAAAAAAATCACCAATAGGTATCAATCAGGATACCAATTCCCCAGTCATCTTCACACTATGTTTTGGTCTATTTCTCAGTCGATTCAATGCTACCGAGTCATTTTTCATGCCTCACAATGTTCAAGGGAAGTTTCACTTCAAACCAACCACTCTGCAATATTACCAATTTTCATCCTCATGCCAGTCCATGCTCATTTCACATATCATATTATATCACTTTCTTGTGTTAATTTCATGTTGATGATGGGGGAAACATCATGGCCTTCCTTCGACGAGTTTGTTCCTATTGAAGTCAACACATTATCTGAGAATTAGACTTAGAAATCAATTAGTACCTTGGAGCATGCATGCCTCAATGGAAGGTTACCTCACCTTCTACAATAAGGTTACACCATTATCTTATGATCGAATGATTCCATGGATGTTTGACTTCATCTTAGTTGTTCACATTCGTTGGAATGTACTAGGGTACCTTGGGAATCATTTTCATCATTAGTGATTTCCCTCACACTTGTTAATGGCATACATTAATGAATGGTAATCAAGTAGTTTCTACCATGTTTGACATCACGTCATCTATTCACACGGCTAGAATAATACCATTTCAGGATTTGGATGAAGACCCTGGGTTGGGAACTCACTTTGTTATGTGCTTTACCCAGGCTATGATGGATATTATCTTAGTATTTTGGGGATTCCAGTACATTCACCCTACTAGAAACCCCACTGATATATATTGTCACCTAGATCCACTTTGTATTGGTCTGTAGCTATGTTGTTTTGTCATATTGTAGATCCATTGTGTATTCTTTCATGGCTACAACTTAATCAATCCATGGAAGTATGGATCTACATTGTATGTTTGGTGGCCATGTCCTTAGTCAATGATTTTATGGATCTGTAGTGTATTGGTCGACGACCATGCTTTGAGTTAGTTTACTCTGAGCATATGTATGCCTACCTTGGGGATGATATATATGTACTTTTTGATGTTTGTTTATAGCTTCTTCTAGGCTCTCCTACTCCAACACCCTTACATTAATATTTTTTAAACTGTTTCAACCATCAGTTTCTCTTTCGACCTCACACTTTAGGGGGCATTTGTTACACACCAAAATGTCACACTTAAGTGTCGCATTTATTATGCACCTAAGTGTTGCAAGTGTCGTATGCACCTTAATAAGTGTTGCATTCACTTTATCAAGTGTTGTATGCACCTTACTAAGTGTCATATGCACTTTGACACCATGAAAGAAAGTTTTTCATGATCCCTAGTCTTTTTGGAGGAGAAAACCCAACATGAGATGGTCGAAAAACTGTTTTTTTCCTTGAGTTTTGACCCATGTTTGAAGGTAAACACCTCCCTTCCCATGTATGGGGAGAATTGATCCTTGATCAACACTCCTTTCTGAACTATGGGGGAGTGTTGACAATTCTCTACGCTCCATACTGGGAGTGTTGTGAAGTGGTTAGAAGAAGATTTGGTCAACCCACCTTATTCTAAGAGTCAACCCTGAGATGCTCTTAAGTGGTTTTGATTGAGGGGTTGATTGATGAGTTGAGTCACCCATATTCCCTCCATTTTGTAACCAAATCCTAACTTAAGGATATAAATCCTCAACCATTTCCTAGAATCCTTCATGGTGGTTAAGCCTCTCAAATCCTATATAATGGAGCCACTCAAAGGTGAAAAGGGGAAGAAAGGATTTCAGAGTGTCAAACCTTTGATCTTGTGAGGGGAGTTCATAAAAGCATCGTTATTCTGATCTTGAGACATTCATGCAAGGGATGAACTAGAGAGCTTGGAGGAGTTGTTGCAACCTCAACGCTGGTTTGTAAGTACTTCACCATTTTTTTCCATTAATATAACTTGGCCTATTTACTTCATTTATTGTTTATATATTTATGTCTATATAGATAAATCTAATCTTATCTAATGGCATATTGTAGGGGTAGAAGATATTGTTTTGTTCCTTGTAGACTTTCTTCATCACCATAGGATCTTAGAAAACAAGACTAAATATTAAAGATCAGTGAGGACAACCATTGAAAAGGAGTGAGTCATACTTCTTTCTTCTATCTTCTCTATCCATATACATAAAGAATAGGGGTCTAGGTATCCAAGGGATATTTCACCTATCTTCCAGGGAAATATTTCATAACACTCACCGTCTTACCACAAAAGAGGTCAACGATTGTTCTACCCAACATATCCAGAATGGCTCCCAAAGCCACATCATCTCCAACTACCATTTTCAGTGTTCTTTCTTCTCTCTCTAGCACTTTCTTTTCTTTCCTAAGTGGGGATCATCAAGGAACAATCCATAATTTAGAGGAGAGGGACTTGAGTGTTCAAGGTTCTTCACAGAGTGCAATGTTGGTCATACATTCGAAGGATTATCCCCTTTGTCACATACTACCACCTTTTTTGAGTTTGTTGGGAATACTAATGGATGGCTATTCCCAATGCCCATACTCTCCTTAATTGCATGGACCATATTGGGTTCCAACTCCATTATATCAGCGTTCAAATTTAGATCGAACAGAAGAGGATCCTCCTTGGGATTAGACCGTTTCCTTCTCTACATCAATTTAAATTCATTCTCTAACACAGAGATATCCTCATAGTCAACAACATCCTTCTCATAGTCTACTAGGTCTTCCTCCATAAAAAAAAGGAGATCACTGGAAGGAAGAAAACACAAAGGATTTTGAAGCCCGAAGATTACACTTCAACCCATCACATGAACCAACACTTTGGGACCTGAATGAAGAATGAAACTAACCCACAAAATAAGGAAAGGGACTATGATATCAAAGGGGCTTGATCAATCCGCCATTGATTACCCTGATCTAACAATAAAAAACGTCATTTTATTGCTTGTACTGTGGCCGCCATTAGAATTGAACCAGGGCCAAACCTGATAGGGACCTAGATATTTGTGCTTTATGTTGTCCTCCCTACCTGAACCTTTTAATTCTCTCTTGACGGGTGCCTAAATTGGCATACTTTCAACACCCATCTAATACCTTTTTTCTTACCATTTTCCATTGATCACTTCCTTTTTGATATTTTCCTTATCCAAATTCCTTACTTATCACGAAGATATGAATCCTTCCCCATATGCCATTATTATGATATTCTTGCATATTTCTTAAAGGCACTTGTTACTTTCATGTACTAATACTGCTACGCAGGAGTATTACAACAGTTGCAACTCCCCACAGTGGTTGCAATACATCTCTGTTGAAATTTTAGGCACAATCCAACTGCTGCAACTCCAAGTGAACGCTTTGTGATGCAAATCCAACTGCGACAAATCCAAGTGTGCACTTTGTGTTGCGACTCCAATTGTTGCAACTCAAAGTGTACTCTTCATGTTGCAACTCCATCTAACTGTTATGACTCCAAACATGTTTTCTGTTGTTGTGGCTCTGAGTACACCATTGTTGTGATTCCAAATATAAAACTTCCAACACAATAATCAATGCTGCAACCGATGGTCAAGAAATAGTCTTCATAGAGGAAAGCGACAAGAGGAAAACGGATGACCAAAAGAAGAATCGGTTTTTCCACCAAGTCATCACACATAAATCTTTTCTAAAATTTAGAAAAATCATTATAATTGGATGAACAACTGGATTCTCATGGCTATCCATCCGTTCCTTTGTATAATTTTAGACATTAATCATATTTTATAAGAACCTCAGCTTCCCTAGAGCTAAAAAAAGAAAGGGGGAGAAAAAACTCTAGTGACAAGCATTCCTCTGCTATCGTATTTTAGAACTTCTACAATACAATTTCCATTCTCACTCTTGTTCATGTATTGATGTGTTGGTGATCATGTGATCTTGGTTTCATAGCTCGGTACCTTTCCTAAGGGGGTAGGCCCCCCTCCTTAGTCAGGTACTACCTATATATTAGCTCAGGATTTAATCTTTCAAATCTATTTTTTTTTTTTAGTAATCATTTCATTTCTTAGTGTGTTGCAATTCTAATTTCATAGAAAACCGTAGTTGATATTCATGCATGGTTTATATTCAATTAGTGTTAAAATAACTTATAAATTCAAGATGCAATTTAATCTTGTTTCGATTTCTATGTGTTCATGATCGCAGACGTTATTACATCTCTAGATACTGCAATTCACCTTGCCTTAATTTACATTGATGTAACTCGTGTCACTACGATTTCTTTCGTGCTACAACTTTGTTTTTGAAACTAACATTGCTGCAACTCCACTTCCAACTGCACTATATTATGTTTGCTTTCTTATTCATGATATCTTTAGTAGTTTGGGATTGATTTATATTGGATTGTTATTGAATGTGTGAATGGTAAGTGGTACAATAGAACATGACATTCATTCTACTTGAGCAAGTCACAATAGAACATAGTGAATTTTAATTTTCAATAGTGTGATTTCAATTTCTGCAGGTGTGATTTCAATTTTCTGCAAGTGTGATTTCAAATTCCACAAGTGTCATTTTCATTTATGCAAGTGTGATTTCAATTTCCACAAGTGTGATTTCCATTTTTGCAAGTGTGAAATTTACTTTCTTGTACTGGTATTTGGTGACTTAATTAAGTAACTTGAAACCTTGATTTGTGACATCAAAATTAATACAACCCTTTAGCTAAAACACCACTAATCTTTGCATATACGGTTCACTACAGTTCGTAAGTAAGATACGACATCAAATTGATAACTAAATGCACAACGCTTCAGTTGTTCACTAATTTAAAAGTCCATCATTTTTGGCGTCATTTTCGGGGAACTATAAAAAATAAAGTATTTTTTTTGTGTGGATTTTTCTTCATTTCAGTAGATTAAATGTTACAATTTCTTTTCAATAATTTCTAGGATGTTTTTCTAATATTTTCTATGCCTAGATCTAGGGATAATCAAGGTAGATTTATTAGTTCTCCAAAATCCCCTGAAAAGATAACAGTGCAAGTCCATCACAAGAGGGAAAGGAGATCAATAATTCAAATTACTTATCCCCTACAACAAGTTCTCTTGCCAAGAAGAAGCCCGAAGCATCTCCTCAGGTATCATAGACTGTACAAGGATATTTACACACTGAGGTACAATTTTCAGAAGAGCATATCAATGGAAAATATTATTCAGAAGAGTTCCCTTTTCCCGAGGCACCTTTGGAAGCAGAGGACAACCCTAAAAAAGAAATGGCTCATGATATTTTCAAGGAGGAACCCATGACTTCTGGATTCCCAATCAAAGAAATATATGAAGAAACCAAGACGAAGAACATTCCTCATTAAAATCTTCCAAACTTTCATGGGTTATCTAAAGAATATCATGATACCTTCGTCTTCGAGTTTGATGTACTTTGCAGAAGCTACGACTACGTGACAGATGCTTAGAAATTGAATATTTTTCCCACCACACTTAAAAGCGTTGTGCTACGATGGATCTGTTGGACAACTGAGAGGGGGGGGGGTGAATCAGTTGTACCTGAGCTTAAACAATTATGCTTCTTTTAAACTCTCTGCTGAAACACTAAATGATGATCACAATAATGCAAGGAAATAAACAATGGCACATTCAACATCAATCAAATATATGAGAAACACAGAGACAGATATTTCCAGAGGAAACCCATACAGGGTAAAAACCTCTTTTTCTTTATATGATAAGTAATAGTTACATTCTTTACATTATCATACATATGAGCACCAACTCATAATGAGGCTACATCCTCTATTTTGCAAGCCGCAACTTGCTGAGAGCACCAACTCTCTGTTTTCTCTAGCACCCAATAGAAGTAAGCACCAACTCCCTGGTTTCTCTAGCACCAACTAGAAGGAAGCACCAGCTCCCTGGTTTCTATAGCACCAACTAGAAGGAAGCACCAACTCCCTGGTTTCTATAGCACCAACTAGAAGGAAGCACACACCTTGCACTTTCTGTTCTTCTCCATTTATACTCTCTGCACAATGTCCCTTCAATGCAACCTTCCTCTGCTTTGTATTTCTACTCCTGCGCTCTGCCTCCTTGCTCACAC
>SNQJ01S0257676.1:0-12434 GCA_010110895.2 Picea sitchensis
GGAAGCTGTAGCTACCTTTGGAAGTCATTAATTCCCTTGAACAATAAACTATTGATTATTTCTCATATATTGTGCATGGTGTATTATGGTGTATTGGTGTAACTCTTATACTATTGTTCATTTATCATTGGATATAGTTAAATGGTTTAAGTATAAGTTGAAAAAGGTTTTAAATTGTACTTGATACTAATTCACCCCCCTCTCAGTATCAACATGAAACTCCAAGGATTCTCAGTCATGGACATTTATTTCCGAACTACCATCAATCTCATGCACACATGCATCCATTCCCTCATAGAATGATAAATATTTTCTTACATCCATCTAGAAATGGCTCTCCTCCTCCAACCATTCATTTCCATGATCCCCCCAAGATCACACCAATTAAACAAGAGTCAAGAGGGTGAAACGGTGAATGAATAAGAGCAAGTGAACCCTTGAACAATGAGTGAGTGAGTGATGATGATGATGAAGAAGAAGCACCAAAATATCCCCCAAGGGATGTTTATATAATTATATGAAAACATGAACCACACAGCCTTCCTCCCAAGAAGATCATGCAACCCCTTTTCTCCATAAAATAAATTATGGGTAAATAAAATATAATAAAAATACTTAACCCCTTAAGCTCCCTCTCTCGTGGAATCATAGCCCCTTATATATTTTTTCCTTGTCCGTCCTGCAACCATTGATNGAAGATCATGCAACCCCTTTTCTCCATAAAATAAATTATGGGTAAATAAAATATAATAAAAATACTTAACCCCTTAAGCTCCCTCTCTCGTGGAATCATAGCCCCTTATATATTTTTTCCTTGTCCGTCCTGCAACCATTGATGCTTTCTTTTATTAATGTATATAGATGTATTACATTTCCTAGGCACTCTAGCTCCTTTTCAACTTTACCAAATCACTAGACTAAGTGACAATTACATAATACATTATATTTCATAAGGGTTAAAACTGGGGTATTACAGGGGATGCATGGGCGGGGGGAGAATGGGGGGATTTGGAGGGGGGTATCATTTTTTATAGTTTGTTTTTTCTACTTTTTTTTGTTATGAGTATGTAGGTTTGCACAGTTAGTCATAATGCTAGGAAATTTTCTAGATGCAAATCATGTGTGAAGTTTTGAAATGTCCAACATTTCAAGTGGACACTCCAACCATCATCAAGGACATAAGAAGCTTGATATGTTGTAAATGAGTGTTGAGTTTGTAGTAATAGGAGAGGATTGGTAAGTGACAATTACCAGGAAGAGATAAGTTAATAGATATCAATGAAAAAATATTAGACTATTAGAAATAGTCATCGCGATTATTATATTAGAAATACCTAATCACAACGACTATTTCTAATATTATAATATTTTTTTCATTGTTATCTATTACCTTTTATGTTCCCGATAGCAGATACTTACCAATCCTCTCTTATAACTACAAACTCATCACTCTTTTCCAACATATCAAGCTTCTTATGTCCTTGATTATGGGTGGAGTGTCCACTCGAAATGTTGGATGTTTTGAAACTTCACACACAGTTTGCATCTAGAAAATTTCCTAGCATTTTTTTTTTGTTTTTTTAGCTTAATTTTTTGCACAAGTTTTTTTTTAATATTTTTGTATTTTTCTCTATTTTTTATTTTATTTTTTTAACTTGCTATAATTTGGATTTCCTTTTATTAGTTTTTTTTATTATGTTATAAATTAGGTTCTTTTTAAATTCAAAATGTTTGTTTGATTGCTTGTTTTTTTTTTTTTTAATTTCAAATGTTCGATTATTTTTAAGGGAAAAAAACTCCTCATTTTTGCAATTTTAAGTCCAAAAAAAAGAAGAAAAAGTGCTATAGGTAGTAACACATTTTGATTAGATGGTTTATTTTGAGGTTTTGGTTCACAATAACATCAATTATTAAGGATATGGTATCAAACAAGTTATAATTTTAATCTTGAAATACAAATGGGGGTGCTACTAGCAGTACCACTTTTTTATTTGGATATCGATTTTAAAGCTTTTGTTTGCAATGTTATGAGATGTTGAGATCACAGTTCCAAATGATTTGTAATTTTAACCCTAAAAAAACTTGGTGTTGTTGGTAGCACTCAATTTGGGGATTGATTTTAAGGTTTTTATTTGGAATAATACTAGTTGTCAAGGCCATGATTTCCAATAAGTTGTACTTTTAACCCCAAAATAAAAACAAGGGGTGATTCTAGGAACACCACTTTTTGTTCGAGAGTTGATTTTAGTTTTTTTTTTTACAACTTTATAAGGATTTAAGACTATGGTGGAAAAAGGTTGTAATTTTAATCTTGAAAAAAAAGATGATTCTAGCAACACCACTTTTTTATTCGTGGGTTGATTTTGGTTTTTTTGACCCAAAAATATGATTTTTTTATGGTAAATTTCTCATTTTGAGATCATAGTTCTCATCAATTTAATAATTGTGTTTGGCATTGATGAAATGGAATTAAATATTTAGTGAATAAAATAATAAATGGATTTGTTTGGATGAGTGCAACAATTGACCCTCATGTTAATACAAAAAAATGATTACAATATTGCAAGTAGGTCAAAAATGAAAGAATTTATAGAAATGTCATTTGCTAATATCTGAAGGTTCAAGATGGTGATTTCTATATTGATAAACTGGTCTCTAAAAAAATGTGGTTGAAATCTAAAAATTTCAACCAAATCACTTTGCACAATTGTGCACTATTCTATCTAAGCAAACACAATCTCTAAGAAACAAGAGGAAGAGGAAGAGAAGCCCATATATATATATATATCCAAAAGAAAATAATGATACAATGGAATATGAGGAAAATGGGTCACTCTTTGTTTCTCACTATAGTAAATTCTCTTCATTGTAGAACATTGAATGACATTAGCTCTCTTCAACCTTTCTCTTGTGAGATAGTTATTATTGATATGACTAATTATATTTCTAAATGGATGGAAACTAATATACTTTGTAGTATCCCAACTTTAACCCATTGGATGCTTTGGACCTAATTATAAATAATGGATATAATGATGGGAATCAAGTTATATTGACCTTGTGTGTAATGATGTAAATATCTTGTATGAATTCCTAGTGTAAAGCTTGATGTAAGGGCCCAACTAGTGAATGTCTAGGCATGTATTTTTCATAAATATGTTTTTGATATACCATGAGGTATATTTTCCATGGTATTCTCAAGATATGAAAATATTATTTTGAAAATTAATATAAAAGGTATGAAATATCATGATAGGGGCTATAAGTCCACTAGAGGGGAAGAGGAAAGGGGTCCCAAGGGGTTGACAAATAATCCTAAGATTCCTAATTTTCCTAAACCTCATAATATTTATCTTTTCATCGTGTGCCTTATTGAAGACTCCAACCACCAATCATTGAATGTAGGTGGTGCTTATTATGTAAGTCTACCTTCCATAGTTGTGAGAGAAACGAGGTTGAGTACAAGTTTGGAGGAGTGTAAGAGAATCTATCTCCACAAGAATTTGATTCTCCTATATATTTGAACCATGTTTTATACAATGCACCCTCTTCATTGAATTCAGATTGACCATTCCTAGTGGTTGATCATTATTCAATTCTGGGTGTTCCTGTGTTATGGGGTAGTCTATAATTTAAACCAATAAGAGACTAAGGATAGCTAAGGAAGAGATAACTATGAACCAAAAAGAGTGATGGAAGGATTTAGAGGAGCATAGAGGTTGGGCTACTAGGAAAACCTTCCAATTCCTTGTATATTTTTGCACAATTACTGTTCAAGAGCCTAGATAAAACTATGTAGGTTTTTTTTTAAGGTAAAAAATAGGTTGGATCATTTTTACACCCGCTAAAGAGAACTGGAAGGAAGAAGATCCTTGAAACACTATTTGCCTTGTGTTGTGTGGGTAGTGAAAATGAATGTTATGGTTATTTGACTAGATAGCTACTTGGAGTATTATATGGTGATTTCCTTTATCAGACTTGAGAGCCATTAGTTTAGGTGAGTGATCTAAGTGTCTTGTATCAATTTAATTTACCCTGTTGACCTCATAGCCTAGCTTTGGGGTGGTATCCATAGTGGATTCCAAAGTTTGGGTGGAAAATTGCTCCCTGGTAGCTAATTTCCTTGGACCAACTTGTTCAAATATAAGTGCCCCATCTTTGTTATGTATTTTTGTTATAATGCTGATGATAAACTATGTTTTACTTATGTGTGGATTTCGAAAGGAATTCATGGAGAATGTATGATGTTTGCATGCATTGTTAGCTTTTATGCCTTTGTAATTTGAAATTCCTTAGAATTTATTTGGCTTGAATTACCTTATGCGTCTCAGTTTTATGTATATGTCCAATGGTTGCATTGTTAAGTTGCAATTTTTTGTAATTTGAAATGCCTTAGAGTTTATTTGGTTTAAATTCATATTATGCATTTTATATTGTGTTATATTCAAGTTTATGTTGTTCATTTTTCATTTTGTGAAGCATTCATAGTTTGATGGAAAGGGATTTATTCAATTCAATTTTTTTATGCATATTGGCATGGTTGTAGGACAAACACCAGTATGGAGCAAATTCATTCAACAAATCCTATGAACCCGTAAGTTTAGATACTATTTTAAGCATGTGAGTCTATCTATTAACCTAGTCTAGGAATTATAATTAGTTTGAACTGCCTTTTGATTGGTCTAAATTCTTATTGTATACATTCAAATGAGGCCAATGACCTTTACACTATTTATTCTAAATATTGGAAGAACCTAAAAACGTTGTGTGTTGAAGTGGGAAAAATTACCTTTGTCAATAGTAAGGGTTACCTCCAATGGGAAGTCCCAATTATACCTCACATCRTTTAGAATAGGGAACCCATTCKAATTCTGGCCTGGTAGCCATTTCTGGTTTGGGTTTTACTGGTTGCATCCTAGTCCACCAATGATGGTTTCTARGCTAAAGAATGAAATGAAACTAATCTAATATGCATGCATCCAAACATAACTAAGGTAACTAGAAAGAAAACATAGAACCATCCATGCTCCTATCAATGGCCTGGGAAATAGTTCGTAAAGAGAAAAGACAAGAATACGAACAAATAATCGTAAACTCAGAATAATCTAGAATTTAAACAATCATTTGCAGTCCTATGTTTGCAAATTCAGAGAAATATTCCCTGAAGAACATAAATAAGTGTAACAACTTATAGAAGAATAGTCTACAATAGGAATTACGCCCTTACACAACCCAAGTGATGAGAGAAATGCAACATAATAGTCCACAATAGTGCAACATGAGGATCATATTTCTCCCAGAAAATAGCTTGGCCAAACGAGCTTCTTCTCATTGAATGTTTCAGCAATAGTACATGAAATCTCCAAGAACCAAAATCCATTTATTTAGATACAAACCCCCTATTCATTGACATTCAACTTGATTGTTGGTCTTATGCCTCCCCCCCATGACATTTCATTTACAAACTTTTGTCCTTATCCTCTTTGGAATGATGAGGGAATGAGGACAACAAAAATGTTTCTAGTTTATTGTATGTCATGCATCATATGCAATTACATTTTGAATTTGTCTTTCAATGTTGGTGTGCCATAATAGATTTTTTCCATAGTGCACCTTGTACTCTATGATGACTGATATGGACATTGGGAAACTCTTCCTCCTCCAAGTTTTATATTCAACCATCATGGGACTCAAACTTCTTCTTCATCCATTTGAGCTTGTTTCCCTTTTGTTGCTCCTATGCTATTGCTACAGTTGTTGTTGTTGTTTTATCATCCTTGGTTATAGATTGGATTTGCAAGAGCAATGTTGCATACTAGTGGATTATTTATTGTCCCAATGTGTAACAATCATGTCTTCATGGTTGGCTTCTTTCATGCATTCTTATCCAAATTTCTAAGTATGACCTTATTTTAGCACTAGTACCTGACAACGTTCAACATGCAATGGATGAGTGGTCATAGTATAATCTCAAAATAAAATTTCAAAACCACGTATTTGAACCTATAAAACTAAAACATTAGTTGAGTGAGAGTTCATATATGTTTCCCTGAGTTCGGTTCCTCGTTCCTTTGATCTTGGTTGAAGTATTACGTTCTATGGGGTTGTTGACAATGTGCCAAATATTAATCACAAAAAATGTAATTGTATAGGAAATACCTTTCCAACAATATAAGGAATGCGTGAAATAGGTATCAAAGTTAAAATTTATGGTCAAAATACAAAATGAAGTTTTACAGGGACTTGTCCCTGTATCGACACCGGAAGAAAGATTGAGCCCCATTGTGTCAATGACAGAAGAAAGATTGAACTCCATTGTGTCTGTGCCAGGATAAATATTGGGTTACATTGTGTTTGTGAAGATGAGGCGATTCCACCAAAACTAGGTGTATCCGTGAGAAATGGATGATCTTCTTCGTTGGTGAATCGACAGTTTAGGCAAGTATTAAATCTTTTAAGAAATTCTTGCATTGGCATTCAAATCACATTTGATCATTGCGGTATCTGAGTTTAACCATATCTCAACATTGTCATGTCAAAGTTCAGAACTCAATTCGAGTGTTGGTGCACTGGATTCTGGACATGGGACTGGGTCGGGTTGTTGCACATAGGTTTGAATCTAGGTTTAAAAAAAAGAGATTGAATATGTTTAATTTTTTAAAATATATAAAAGGGGGTTTCAATTAAAATAATCAAAAAATTAAAAATATTTGAAAGGGGAGTTGGTTGTGAGCCTCCTTCTCCCCTTAATGTTTCAAGAAAGGAAAATAGTTTAAAGTATGTAGAGGGTATGGTCACTGATCCAGGAGTATCTAAGGAATGCTCATAGAGGTACAGGAGGATCCGAAATGCTCACAGAGGTCCCAAGGGATCCATAAATGCTCAAAATTCAACCATATCAAATCATCATGAAAATGGCATCAATGCGTAGAGATCATCATCAAATTTCCAATGACGCAAATGGAAAGTCAAACATAGTTCGTATGCAAAAGTTATGAGCGGTCAAAGTTCTAGTCAAAGGTCAAAGTACATGGGAAAAAAAGGTGACACATGTCACCACTATAAGGGTGACATGTGGCACATGATTATTGGTATATGACTAGACAAATCGTACCTCTTGGTGGACACATTACAGGTTGTCAAGTGGCACACAAGTGGACCACTCCTATAATGACAAGTGGCAAGGTCAACCAATGGGAGGTCAGCACGTGTCGACCTCCCATTAGCCAATATTGGTTAGTCTATGTTAAAATTATGTAGTCGACAGGGGTCAAACACGTGACCTCCATAAACTCCCAATACTTAACATAGTCCCCACTACCAACGTGCCAGACTTTAGGTCTTAACCTACATATGGTTGCAGTTATATTTAAAGTTGTAATAAAGTTTAAATGGGCGACCAAAGGGTTGAGGGCCTAATCCCTCAACCCTTGGCTCTTGGTCTTGATGTATACCATGTAACCCACACATGTTTGCGAATGAGCTTAAAATTGTGATGATTTTAAAGCCATAGTATATGGTTATACCATATGCCATATATTCCAATGAATATTCACAGGGGAGACTGGTTATAACATATGTATACTATATATATAGTATATAGTTAAACTGTATACTATATATACAGTACATAGTTAAACTATATACTATATATATATAAAAAGCAAACTAATATATATGTGCCATGGAGGTTCAAACCCGTAACCTCCGGGATATACCCCAGAGGCTTAACCATTATGCAAACGACCCACATTTAACAAAGCTGCCTCTAAATTTTGCATTAAGTTGCCACTAATGCGGACAGAGTTTTGGGAGGTTGGGCCTATATATTGGGCACAAATCTTGAGATAACACACATTCCAAAGTCTGTGCATATCCCAAGGTGGCACATTTTCCAATATAGGACATGGATTTTGAGGCCGTACATATTTCTTGATTTGCGTGCTAAGAAGAGGTTAAATATAGTTGTCTCGTAAAGCATGCCATGAGGTATATAGATAGAATATAGTAATGTTTATACTCATTTTCATGATTTTTCACAAGGATCATGAATTTAAGGCATATTTTGTGAATAGATGTCATTTTTAAAAGTATTATCTCAATTTTACATTAATGAGCATTTAATGCATTGTTTTGCGGGCTGAAGTGTGCGAAATTGAGCCAGTTCGGAAAATGGTCAATTTTATAGTCAAATTTCTCGTAATTTCGCAAGGATTTCAATGGTGAAAGAGAATTCTGAGCTAATCAACAAATCCAGAAAGAGAATTCTGAGCTAAGAATGCATTTGCAAGATCTTGGGGAAGAGAAGAAAAGGCTCCAAGATCGACTAATGTGTCATGGATATTTTCACTTAAGTATTTTTCATGAATTAGAAATAAAGTTGCAGATATTGGCATCATCAATTAGTAGAGTTGGACAAGCAGAGAATGTAAAGTCTCAACTACAAGAGAGACTATCTTCCTCAAAAAACATGATTGAGAAAGAAGACTCTTCACATTATTCTTCTTCCCATCAAGATGAAGAATGATTGAGGGTAGTTGAAGCAAAGAGAATTTTAGATGAAGAAGTCCTACATAAGAAATTGGCCTTACCTTCTAGTCCAGAGAAAGGTAACATGTTTAAGGCATATTTAAGGAAAAATGTGCATGCTACATGCGAAGGAATAAAAACTCTTCCCACTGGTGAATGATCTAGTTATCCATGTGATTCCTATGGAACTAGAAACCATGATGTGGAGAAGTGTCGAAGAAGATATTTTGTGCAAGTAAATACCTCCAAGAAGAAGGCAAGTCATTTCTCAATTCAGAAGAAAAGGAGGAATGATAAGAAGGGATCGTGGAACACAACACTCTACTCTTATTGTGGTAAGAGTGGAAACCATATTGAGAAGTTTTGGACACTTTACTCACACTTATTTCCAAATTAGAATAGGAAATATGTAAAGACTCCTGCAAGAAGACAAGCAACAACTCCAGATAAAGTCAATGGTCTTACTAAAAGGCTTGGGAAAGAATACTTCCTGATGGCTTGTCTTGGAAAAGTGATATATGAATACATTGAAGAATGATTTGTGGACAATGTCTCCTCTCGCTACATGACAAGGAGGAGATCAATATTTTTGACTTTATTAGAATCTGACACAGATTTCTATGTGGGATCTAGAACCAACACCAAACAAGAAAAAAGAGGCTATGGATACATAATATTCCAGTTCGAGTGAGGAGGATTTATGGGAATCAATAATATGTTGTATGTTCCAGACTTAAAGGTAAACCTACTCTCAGTTGCAACATTTGAGGATGAAGGCTATTCAGTCACATTCCATAATGGTTGAGTACTTGTGTATTCAAGAGAAGTTACTCCAGACACAACCATAGTGTTTGGTATTTGCAAAGAGAAATTATACAGGTTACTAGGAAGACCTTTAGTTTGGTCCAATGGTTACTTGGATTCAACATCAGGTTCTACATCAAATTCAATGTAATATTCAACATCAACGTCAGAGGCATTACCATAGGTCGGAAGCTATGAGAATCCTCCCAGTATAATGGGAAGAATGAGTCCATACGTAAACCATATTGAAAAATTTCATTGTAAAAATGTATATTTGTAAATATAATATGCATATGTGTAGATCTCCTAAAGTCTATTAGAAGGCTTGTAAGCCACTCATTGTAAATTATAAGAGTGAGAGGGACTCTGTAAATTTCTATATGGCCACCTTGTACGAGTGAGAGGAATTTTGTAAGAGAGTTTCTATATTTCCACCTTATATGATGTTGAGAGTGAGAGGAATCTCATTATAGAGATTTCTAGATAGCCGCCTTTGCATATTGTTATAGAGTGAGAGGAATGTCGTTAGAGATATTTCTAGATAGCCACCTATACATATTGTTTTACAATGAGAGGAATCTCATTGTAAATATTTCTAAAGCCTTTAGTCAATAGTAGGGACAATTGTGTTGTCTTGTAATCAACTAAATGGATACACATGGATTGAATTGTCTAAGATGACATTCTTGATTCTAAAGAAATGAAAGTGAAGGAATAGAAGGATGCAGGTAGTTGGAACATGTAGATCGGAAACAGAAAGAACGTCAAAGTAATGTAAAACTTTCTAGATCTGGTAAAGGAGAAGTAATCCTCTTCAGAAATAAGAGGCATAAGGTGCATTCTATAAGAATATTTTTAAAATACTATGTCATGTTCATATGGATGTATATGTTGAGCGCAAGAAAACAAGTACAAATGATAACAGTACAAGCATAATTGTTTTTCAAGGAAGGAGTGACAATGGATAGAGTATTCATTCAGGGACTCCTACAAATACATCAACAATACAAGAACAAAGAGTCCAAATGGGAAAGACATAGATCAACATTCGACTTGGTTTCATATTGGCCAAGATGGACTATCTTCAACAATAGGAGATGGGAGTGGATGTTGAATACATGATACATGTATTACAGAGATTCAGTGAATAAGACTTTTGTTGTCAGGGAATCTATGAGCTAGAACCAAAGCTATTAGCGACAGTGTCAGAGGCCAGAGTCAGAGCTATATTATGAAGAAATAGGAAAAAATGCATTGATCTAGTACCTAAGGTTGAAGACCTAAGATCAAAACTAAATTCCAAAAGAGTCAGCAAGATGGGAGAGTGACTTATTATCATTAAGTTGTTGAAAGTATATACTTCTAGAGGTCCAAAAGTTCTTCAGTGGTAAGGTGTGATCCAGGAGGATCTAAGGAATGCTCACAGAGGTCCAAGAGGATTTGGAACACTCACAGATGTCCCAAGGGATCCATAAATGCTTAAAATTATACCATCTCAAATTGTCCCTAAAATGGTGTCAATGCCTAGTGATCATCGTCATCTTTCTAACGGTGCAAACAACAAGTCAAATGGAGTTCGTATGAAAAAATTATGAGCAGTCAAAGTTTCAGTAAAACTAGGTCAAAGGTCAAAGTAGATGGGCAAAAAGAGGTGACACATGTCACCACTGCAAGGGTGACAAGTGGCACATGATTATTGGTAGTTGATTGGGAAGATCGTACCTCCAGGTGGAAAAATTACAGGTTGAAATGTGACGCACAAATGGACCACTCCTATGATGACAAGTGGCAAGGTAAACCAGTGAGAGGTTGCCACGTGGCAACCTCCCATTGTCCAATATTGGTTAGTGTATGTTAAAATTATGGAGTCGACATGGGTCTAACGTGTGACCCCCATAACCTCCCAAGACTCAACATAGCCCCCACTACCAATGTGCCATACTTTAGGTCTTAACCTACATATGTTTGCAATTATATTTAAAGTTGTAATAAAGTTTAAATGGGCAGCCAAAGGGCTGAGGGCCTAAGCCCTCAACCCTTGTCTCTTGGTATTGATGTATACCATGTAACCCACACCCATGGAGGAGATTAACATTGAGATGAGTTTAAAACCATAGTATATGGTTATACCATATGCCATATATTCCAAAAAATATTCGCGCGGGAGTTCAGTTATAACATATGTATACTATATATATAGTATATAGTTAAACTATATACTATATATAAAACAAACTAATATATACGATCCATGGAGGTTCGAACTCGTAACCTCTGGGATATACCTCGGAGGCTTAAGCATTATGCCAATGACCCACATTTAACGAACATTCCTCTAAATTTAGCATTAAGTTGCCACTAATGCGAACAAAGGTTTCGGAGGTCGGGCCTATATATTGGGCACGGATCTCGAGATAGAACATATTCCCAGCTATGCACAGATATCAAGGTGGAACATGTTATCACTCTAGGAAACTCTCTTAAGCTGTAAGTCAGAGATGCCTGGTAACTTAATCTTTTTGGAAACTATTTTCTCAATAATAGGTGTGAGTTTGGATCAAGATGGATATCTTAACCTCTGGATTGTATTCTCAAGATAGTCTTAACTATATTCATACAACACAAGGCCTTCAAGAGATATTGTCAGATAGGTTTGTATAACAAATGGATAAGAAAACTAATCAATTAACCAAAACATACATAAAACTAGATATATGATGGGTCAACAAACTAGCCAAAGATTCTTGTGATTCTTGCTTAACAATCAAAAGTAAGATGAAAGTTACCATAGGATCATTAAACAGAGACAAAAGAACTAATTCCACTCATAAGCATAGACAAAGATGAAAGAAGGTCTAACAGTAAAAAATGAAAGAAGCTTGCAGGCTGATATATTAAAGAAAGTGTCTTTCATACAAAACAATAGCATATAGAACTCAAAATTGAACCATTAGTTCCTCTTCTACCTTTAGCTTTATAGCTTTACAATGTAGTTTTGAGATCCTAAAAGCATGGATCAGATATGCTAAAGATAGAAAGTCAAAATTCAGTTTGCAAAAGATAAGGAATGATCCTCAAAATGAGGTCAATCCCACATTTCA
>SNQJ01S0257677.1:2214-12434 GCA_010110895.2 Picea sitchensis
ATAACATTGGGAATAGCGAAGCCGACAATAAGACCTCCAATCCCTTGTCCAATCAGATCATGACAAATATGGTACTTTTTTTTTTATATAAAGATCGATGTTTTCAGTTCCCTGGTTCCAACAATAGATAATATGGAAATATTTGTGGTCAAAGGACAGACTAATATGAAGTCAACAATTTATCGATCGCTATAGTCCCTCTATGCCTATGGCAGGGAATAATAAAAAAATGTCGAAAACTATGGTGGTTGGTGCGGCATGAACCCCCAACCTACCATTTATATTTCTAAGTCTTAACCGATTCGCATATGGTGCAGATTTGGTTAAGTAACCAACTTAATTAGATTTAATGTATGCAACAAGTTACAAAGTATGGTTAAGGGGCGCACCCTATTCAATAACGTGCAACCCAAGGATTGTACACATAATTTAAAGCATAATTTTTCCTCGTGATGCGTTCTGAGGATACAAGGCACTTGAGGTAACATCGTAGAGCATGTCGAGGGGTACCTTGACAAAATTTCAAGTGTTTTATATCAATTTTGAACGATTTTTCGCTAGGAATTTAACGGTGCATTCTAATTCTGCATTTGAGCAGCATATTTTTGGAGTGTCTTCAAAATTGGCTTTGAAAGCCCATATTGTAATGTAATTTGGTATTTAGAGATGATGAAGAACATTCATGCTATGTAAAGGGACTTTGAAGATGCAACGATGTGTGTCATTTACATATGTAATTTGAGTTCTTTTATTTTCTATTGTGTCATCTCATTTACATTTCAAGTTATTCATCAATATTAAAGAAGTTTATGGACAAGTAGCATATTCACATGATATTTTGAAAACAATCAAGTGATCTTTGTTTATCGAATATGGTCGGATGTTTATAAGTAAGAACTAATTGACATCTAAGTATTTTTGGGCTGAATTAGTATTAGAGTTTGTTGATATTTAAGGATCAAGTTGGTATTTGAACTCGTGTGGTATTTTCAGATGAAGCCTATCCCAAATCCTAATAATAATAAGCCACTTTAGACCATGTACGAAACTAACCTACAAACCTTTCCCACATATGCTATCACACCTATATCATTGCAGGAAATTCACTTGAGGTTTGGGAAAGTTCTTAATTCAAAACCCTCATCGATTATCCAAGAAAACAAAGAAGAAGAGACTCCTATCCAATCTGAAAATTTTCAAACTCCATCACTGTTACCATCTCAATCTGAGAGTCCATCTCAATTTCAAACAACCCCATGAACCAGTCCTCAGAAGGAACAATTATTACAATCTGATCAAACTCCTTTTCCAGAGAGGTTGGCACTAGAAAACGAATTATACCTTTTGAATTTGATTTAGTATCAGAATTGAAGAATCTTTGTATTAAGACACCCTTGCTACAAGCAATAAAGAACATCCCACAAGCAATAAAGAACATCCCCATCTGCACTAAAATAGTAAGAGACTTATGCATTAAAAATCCTTGTATATGAAAAAAGGACCCACCAACCATCCAAGTCGTAGGGAAATTGGCTAGCCTCATGTTCACTGAAATCACTGCAACAAAATATGTGGACCCTCGAGAATCCTGTAGTGACAATATTTATTAATAAGACTCCTATTACAAACACCCTAATCGACTTGGGTGTAGCCATAAATGAAATGGCATTCGAAACACTAAATCAATTGAGACTTCATAATCTCCTCCCTACACCCACTGTGTTTGAATTGGCTAATCGATCTAAACTTAAGCCAGAGGGTATTTTAGAAGATGTGATTGTCTCTCTAGAATCATGGGAGTACCCAACAAATTTCTATGTCATACAACCCAAAACCAATCTGGGTGGGAACCCTTTGATCCTTGGGAGACTGTGGCTAGCCACAACTGATGCTTTCATTGGTTGCAGGTTTGGGAATATGACAATTACACATGGCACTAAGACCAAACAAATTACCCTATACCCTCCTACTAGATCGACAACTGAACTTGAATGCACACAATGGATTGATGAAGACAACAATGATGAATTTGTTCAACCTATTCTTACTATTGCACAAGCCATGAGTCTTAAGAAAAATACTGACGAGAATCTGATTAATCATTGCATCAATAATCCAGATCTCCCATGGTATTTTGGGGGGTAGTCGTCATCTCACACTCAAACTTCCATTGATTGTCTTCTCGAACAAAATTTCAAGAGAATTGTACTGAAGATGAACTATCCTCTTCCTTTTCATTAATATTTCTTGTCCATTCAATTTCTGAATCTGATTATTAAACTGTTGAAATTTTTCCTGAGAAAACATTGAACATAAATTCGTCCTTAGACAGTACACAGGAAGGGAAATTAATCCAGGTTTTAAGAGAATTTTCAAATGCATTTGCATGGGAATATACTGATATGAAAGACATTCACCCAAACACATGCATCCACCACACATATATTCAGAAAGATGCCACTCCTATCAGACAACCACAAAGAAGAATGAATCCAACCTTGAGGGAAATATTGAATGTTGAACTACATAATCTCTTAAATGTCAGTTTCATTTATCTCATATTGGACAACCAATGGGTGTCACCATTAGTGATCATTCCTAAAAACAATGAGAAATGGCGGGTATGCATAAACTATAGGGAGTTAAAGAAGGCCACCCTAAAACATCATTTCCCCCTACCTTTTATTGAACAGGTCTTGGATACACTAACCAGAAAGAAATAATTTTCTTTTCTGGATGGGTTCAATGGATACAACTAGATCCAAATTTCTTTGGAAGACCGGGACAAGACAACATTTACATGTCCTTGGGGGACATACACTTACAAGGTACTACCCTTTGGTTTGTGCAATGCACCAACCACATTTCAACGAGCGATACTTGATATTTTTTATGATTTGTTACATGATTGCATGTAAATACATATGGATGACTTTACTGTGACATGTGATTCTATTGATGAAGCTTTAAGTAATCTTGAAAAAGTTTTGAGAAGATGTAGAGAGACGAATCTTGCAGTAAGCAACAAGAAATGTTTTATGATAATGACTAGAGGAAACATATCAAGTCACCATGTTTCAACTACAAGAATACATGTAGATCCAACTAAAATAGAAGTAATTGTCCACATGCTACCTCTAACTAATCAAAAGGGATACCTAAGCTTCATAGGACATGCGGGCTACTATCAACGATTTGTAGAAATTTTTACGAAGATAGCTCTTCCACTTCTCAAATTGCTTACAAAGGATGTTGAGTTCTATTAGGACAATGAATGTCAACATGCCTTTGATATACTCAAGGAAAAACTCTCCTTAGCCCTAGTATCGAGAGGACCAAACTGGAACCTCCCATTCCATATCTCGATCGATGCATCAAATTCAACCATAGGAGTTGTATTGGGTCAAAAGTAAAATATATTAACTTATGCTATTTATTTCATAAGCAATAATTTAGCTCCAATTGAATTCAATTACATGAAAAAGATTTCCTTGTAGTGGTTTATGCAATTGATAAATTTAGGCACTACATCACAGGGTATGAAGTATTTATTCATACTGACCACTCTACCATTAGGTAATTGATGAACAAACCAATTACAAATGGAAACATCACCATATGGTTTCTGTTGCTGTAGGAATTCAACATCACCATTGTGGACCGACCAGGTAAGGAAAACCAAGTAGCTGAATTCCTCTCTAGGCTTGATAATAAAGGTGAGAACATTCTTGTTGATGACAATTTTTTGGATGAAAATCTATTTTCTATATCTAATAATTCATATGGTTTGCATACATAGCCAATTATCTTACTACGGGAAAACCGCCACCTCACTTCTCACCCAAGGAAAAGAAAAGGATTGTCAAAATGAGTGCTCCATACTCTTGGATTAAGGGAAATATCTTTTACACTAGTCCTGATATGATTATTTGCAGATGTGTGAGAGAGAATGAGATGTTCAACATCCTTAAAGCATGTCATGATGAACCTTGTGGGGTGCACTTTGTAGATAGAAGGACAACTCACAAGATCCTCCATTCAAGTTACTTTTGTCCTAGTCTCTTTCAATATGTCAAGAAGTA
This sequence comes from Picea sitchensis, assembly GCA_010110895.2. Lineage (NCBI taxonomy): Eukaryota > Viridiplantae > Streptophyta > Pinopsida > Pinales > Pinaceae > Picea > Picea sitchensis. The sequence goes on from SNQJ01S0257677.1 coordinate 6,297, forward strand.
TGTCTAGGGATGTGACAGTTGTTAAAGGATGGGGTGTCTAGTTCAAGCAGATGAGATCCCACTTCAGTTGCAAGTCCTTATAGGACCCTTTGAAAAATGGACTTTGGACTTTGTAGGGCCAATCAACTCCCCATCCAAAGGTAGGAAGTACATTTTAGTTTGCATTGATTATGTTACGAAATGGGTGGAAGCAAAAGCTTTATTCAAAGCAATAAAAATATCAGTAGTGGTTTCCCATTTGAAGATATTATTACTCATTTCAGGGCACCCAGAGAAATGTTATTGACTAGGGAACTTAGTTTACATCTAAGTTGGTATAGGAAATTACTCAAAGTATCTCACTAAGCACATGAAATATTCCCCATTTAACCCACAGGATAATGGGCAGGTGGAGTCAACAAATAAGGTTTTGGAAGGAATTGTGACAAAGACAATCCAACTACATAAGAAGGATTGGGAAAACAAACTTCCAGAAGCCTTATGGGATTACATGACAAAATGGAGGAGTACTACTGGTTTTCCTCCATACGAGTTAGTGTATGAGAAACAAGTTCTTCTTCCCATAGAATTTCAGATCAAAACATTCCGAATGGCAATAGAATTGGGGATGGACTTGACCGAGGCACATAAGGAAAGAATTTTTCAACTCAATGAGTTGGATGAGATGTGTCAGGAAGCCTTCCAACATATTGATATCATCCAAAAACAGAGGGAAAAGTGGCATGACTGATTCATTAGGAAGAAACAATTCAAGGTAGGCGACTGGGAACTTTTGTTCGACTCTAGATTCAAGGACTTCAAGGAAATTTTTAGCACTCATTGGCTTGGCCCCTATGATATTAAAGCCATGTTTGATAATGTATTTGTTAAGATTCAAACTATAGATGATGAGAAGGTCTCTTTCTTAGTTAATGGTCACAGACTCAAGTTATACCAAAAGTCCAATTCTAAGGGGGAGTTTTTCAAAGATATCATGGAGCAAGATGAATTGCAGATGGTAGGTGAGGGGGTTTCCCCACAACCTTCCTCTTCTTAGTTCTTCCATTTTTAATAAAACAAAAATAAAAAAACAAAAAATAGTAATAAAAAGTAAAGAGAAAATAATGCTTAGTTATGAAAACCATGAATTCTGGCACAGCTAGGCCAAAACCTTACTTGAAAACCAGACTCCTGGATGGTAAGGTTCTCAAATAAAATTGTATCTTATGATGGTTCATTTTTTTCCAAATTATTCAATCATTTTATGGTTCTTGCATTGGATTATGGGGGATTCATTAAGGCCCTCCTTCCAACAATCTCAACCCATTGACTTCAACTCTTTATCTGGGCTCTGAGATCAAATATTGTGACAATACCTTGGGATTTGTATGCCTTAATCACATATTCTCTCATTAGTAGCAGTGGCGATGCATCAATGCCCTCTGACTACCAAATCCTTCAAGTTGCTCGACTTCAACACATCCATTCATACTTGACATGATGCATTGAAGTACCTTGATGCTCATTGGCATTGTTTGTGAACAATCTCATGTTAGTTAACAACATCCATTAATGGCTGGTAATCCAACTATTCCCTTCCATGTTTACTTCAAGAAATTTATTCACATGGAAAGGAATGTACAAAAGTGGGTAAGGAAGTAGATTTTGTAGTATTTCATCCAGAGAAAGCATGCAACACTCAATATTCAAGTTCCTGTAGTAGTTGTTCTTGTTCATGTTCCTGTTTTAGTTCCAGTAGCATTTTCATTATCAAAATTATTGCATACAATGGTTATGATTCTCACAATTGTTGTGTCATTTTTGGTTAATGAAGGATGGAGTATCTTGTTTCTAGCATAGGAACAATGTGACACCATGAGTATAGATGGATTGCTACCAGAATTATGTGTAGGTCCAAAATTTCCTATAAGCAATCCATGATACAAATATTGCTTCTAAAATCCAATCCAAAACAAACTCCCTGCACCATAACACATAACCCAAAACTTTTATAAGAGGTATGGTTCAACAAAGCTGATTCAACCAAGTGGTAAGGTAATTCTAGGTAATCGAATCTTGGGTAAGTTATTAAATATTTATTTTGTTCATTAAATTTGGAAATTATAATACTATGGCAACCTTTGAATCTAAATGTGTGCGCCAACCATGATCTTATCGCTCCGAACCATCACACATGCATTGAATTTACCACCTTTCCATTACCTTGATTTGGAATCATTTCATGATCCTTCACTTCCACATGCACGAATCACCATCATTTCAAAATATATCACATCAATCATTACCCTACATGAATTGTTAAATCGGATCATGACAATTTAATCGTCATGATCATGATTAACTATCAACTCTCGTTTGATATCATTACCTATTATATCACGAAACCATCTCTCTGTAAACTGAGCCGAACATTGTCATACAAAACTTGCATCTTCTTGCCACGAGAAATGCTGAAGAGCGAACTCAAAATTGAATCAGATGGGGTTGAGCTAAGGGAAGCCTACCCAAAATTTAGGAAAAAAATATAGAAAGCAGGATGGTTTCCTTTATTCCTGAAATACAATGGACACAACTTAGAAGTTACCAAGACGTTCACATTAGGGTTCGATCGAAGCAAGGCAATTTTTGGGGATTTGGAGCTCACGGTCTCAGAAGACTCCATTGCGCGGGAAACATAGCTCCCTCAAGACGATGAACACTGGTTCAAGAGAAAGCAAATACATAAATCAAGTTGGGCTTCATTCCTGAAACCAACTAGCATGAAGATAGAGTGGTCTAAGGGCACAACACGACGCCTTTTGAAAAGGAGATATATTAACTTGTTAATCGTGTTACAAAAGTACATTATGTGTGAGGGTCACTTTAGTCTGACCTTCCTTTACCATATCAGGATCCTACTATACTTTAAGGGACAAAGGCTTAACATGCCCTACTTTTTATGGAATTCGTTGACCAAGATGGCGACCACGACACATAGGAAAGTCTACACCATACGGATGGAGAGAAACTATTAGTTTTGAAGGAGCTCAGAAAGAAAAATGACACTTGGGATGATTTCCTAGCCCAGAACTAGTTTTGGGAATCTCAAAAGGCAGAAAAAGAACATGAGCCCGAGGGAGCAAGGACATATTGTGAACAGGCCAAAGAGAAGCTTGAAGGGGATGAAGAAAAACCTAAAGAGAAAGAAGAGTCTAAGGAGGTTGCAAAACCTAAGAAAACAGAAAAGGGGTTGCTGAGTAAAAGAAATGGAAGTCCTCCTCACAACATGTTTTCAAATCTTATTTGGCTAAGACAATATAGGCAAGATTATCACCCTAATTTATAGCCTTATTGCAAGTTTAATTAACATTCAAGTTATTAACTTAAAGATCAACTGCTTTTTTTTTATGATTTATCAAATGCAAACTGAAATAAAGAAGTCTGATTTTTTTTAGATAATAATTTAAACAAAAAGCAAAATCACAAAATCTAATAGAAATAGGAAAGACCAAGAGAGTTGTAAAACCATCAATGATTTTATTCATTCATTCTGTAACAGCCAATACACTTCACATACTTTCAAAGTATCGACCAGATGAAAGTTTAGCAGCCTAAGGCAACACACACATAGGCCACTGGTGCCTTCAAATCAAACCAAGAATGATAAACCAACATCCACAACTTGCACTCCGTTATGAATCTGCACAAGGATGTTATTTAGCACTAAGAAATTAATCCAGTAACCAAAAGAAGTCTACAGACTATCAAATAGACGACCAACCTAAAAGCATATCAGAATTCAATGCTCCTTGGTCCTATCTTTTCGTCACCTTCAATAGACCCTACTATCACAAGAAGTGTCTTAACTTAGAAATCAGAGATGAATGAAGTAGTAATGAAATCTCACTTGGAAGTAAGATCAGACCTTATCAGAGCAATGTGTTCTGCCCCCCTTTCCTTTGTCCAACTTACTTCCTTTTAATATATCCAAAGTAGTTGAATTACTCAACCACTTCTAGTTAATTTATTAACTAACAATTAGTTATTTAATAGGAGAGTTGTTAAGTAAGTTAATAAATAATAATAATAATAATAATAATATGATAAAGGTATTAAATAAAACTAATAAGTGGGGATCCCCTAATTCTCTTTAATGAATAAATAAACCATTTCATCCTTGTATCTTCCACCTTGAATGCATGGCATATCAATCTCACAACGTCATACAATTCATGTAATTATGTACATAATGAAATAATCATAAGAGCCGCTTGTCACCCCATGTGGCAATTATGCAATTTACCAAAATTTATCCATTTCATAATTTATCCAAACATGAAGCATGCAAAATATAAGGATGTTCAAAACAATGCTAGCAAATATGAGTTAAAATAAACACAAGCTATCCAAAAATGATATTCTGTCCAAAATAAAGTGCAAACAAGTCCATATATAGGTGCCAAAAAAATTATGAGAAACCATATTTATTGTGAGAGGCTTCCCCTCTCTTGCTATGACGACTCTCAACGTTTCCATTTTTTCCAATTAATGAATCTGCCTTGGCAGATTTCTGATCATTCTCTTGCATATGGGACATGACTAAATGAGAATATTCCTATAATGATTTTGACCTGTCTGCTGCTACTTTCTCTTCCTCGAGGTTTTCTTCAAGCTAAGTGATTTTGGCCTTATTATGGGCATGCGAGGCTTGGGATTGAGGCTACAAATTCCGATGTGGAGGAGGAGTTGGTGGAAGTGAACTAGTGGGCCAAGCATGAAAGGGAGGCTGATGTAGGTTATCAATATTTGTCCATCCTTGTGAGTTTCTGGGAAGAGGGTGCACAATATCTTGCCAACCATCCCGTTCTGGCACAACTAAAGGATTGGAATTATGATTTTGAACTGGTATTCCAATATTTGGGCGTGGAGTCTCAAGAATATGCATAGGTCTGTAATCTTGTTGGCCAACCAAGTTGAGGAACCTTGTTTCTAAAAATTGATTAAACTCTTTCGAATCTGCATCAAAATGTATAGAGAACCTTAATCTTTTGTTTCCCCTTTGCCGGGACCCAATCCTCTGCCTCTGTTATTACTCCTCCTGCTATGACTGCCCCTGCTAAAAAAGATCATTCTAACACACATTCAAAAATATTAGAACCAAAGCATGACTGATCAATCATCTAAAATTTTGCAAAATAATAATTTAGACCTGGCTCTATATACATAACAATACATGTGCAAGCAATCAATATGCATTCCACATTCCAGAACTAGTAATTACTTAGAACATGGATTTATAGGGCTCTTGGGATTTCATGATCAGGCTTGTAATTAGCGGAAAATGGTAAGTGTGATCAGAAAGTGCAATACAAATTGTTAATTTACCATGAATAGTTCCATCACATTAACATATTTTAATATGAAACAAATTAGAGATCAAACCAACTAAACACTCCTTTTTCAACTTGTATAACTCTGCCATGAAATGTTTCTTACAATTATAATCTAAGCATGGGAATGAAACAAGTATTTGGGTTGATGGAAGGGATTGTAATTAATGGAAAATGTTTAGTATGACAGGAAAACACAATGGAATTTCTTAAACTACAATTATCTCCATTATCATTCAATCCTTACAATTCCAACAAACATGATTACAATCACCATACAACCATAGTTTTCAATAAAATTGGTCTATCTCTCATTCCATAAAGTATCCATTTCGAAAACATAGTTTTTGTTGATTATTTGGGTTGGTTGTCATTGGTGTCAACCCTTGAAGAAAGTCCGGTAGCACAAAGGTTTGGGTAATGAATCCAAGTTTGTTTGATGTATAATGGTATGAGTTTTAATATTTGAAGGTAATATTTCTAGATGGATAGTACATGTCATGCCATTTCCGGTGGTATGTGGAACATCACATAACTCCTCACGGTTAGAGATTTATGGCCATGTGAAGTTGGAGAACCCTCATGAGTCATCTAGAAGCCCCAAAAGGTCAAAGTAGTCAAAGTGGTTGTAAAGAAGAAATTATTTAAATAATAAATTGAAGTGATGAGTGTACTATAAGTCAAAGTGGATACAAAAGAAATTATTTAAATAATAAATTTAATGGATAAATTACTAAGTGGACAAGTGGTTAGAAGTGGGTTAGCCCTA
>SNQJ01S0257678.1:5220-17899 GCA_010110895.2 Picea sitchensis
CTAGAAGCAGAACCTTCTATTAGTTTTTCTTACATTCGACTTATTCTATTTTATTGAAAGGCCTTATTAATATTCACCTTTATTAGATATGAATATATTATTCTACCTATGTGCAGGTTAGAGCCCTAACAACTTGTGTGAGGGATAGGGAGGGGAAAGAATAATAATCTTAGGAGGAAAGCATCATGACTCAAGGTATTATATGTTGATGTATTCAGTTAGATGTGATCCTTCCTTGAGTGGATTGGGTTAGATCTAACCTAGATTAGAATTTTCCTAAAGCCTAAGAATTAGGGTTTTTTCCCTAGAAGGAAACCCTCTTTTATGAGGGAAATGTATTATGGCTATGTATCATTGATAATATTGTATTCTGAGTGAGGATAATGTGAGAGAAAGAAGAGGAAATTATAGCGGGCGTGTTGTAGGTTGTATCCCTTCATTTGTTGGATAATAATAAAGGAAGGACCTGGAAATTTCTCTGGTGGATGTAGTCCACACTGATTGAACCACACATATATTTGATCTATTAAATTTTGTATCTTCTGTGTTTTATTTCCACATTTGTTTTATTTTATTTCTCCACGATCCTTTTTTTCTACAACTAGTATCAAAATGAAAGCTAACTCAAAAGAAAAGAGGGATCCTAGTTCGAGTGGGAGCAATGGTGAAAGATGGAAAGTTTAGGGTCGAGAAAGTTAATGGCCAAAACTACTAGCTATGGAAGATGCATATGGAAGATTATTTATATCAGAAGGATATATTCCTACCATTGGGTAGAATAGAAAAGAATCGGATGGCCATGAAGGACGAAGAATGGGAGGTTCTTGACAGAAAGGCACTAGGAACGATATGGCTGAGCCTGGAAATGCCAATGGCTTTCAATATTTCAAAAGAAAAGACAACGATGGAGTTGATGGGTGCATTGGATAAACTATATGAAAAACCCTTGACATCCAATAATGTATTTCTAATGAAGAGATTATTTAATATGAAGATGTCAGAAGGTGGGTCTGTTGCAGATCATTTAAATGAATTTATACGGTTACTAATCAACTAAGTTTTATAAAAATGTACTTTGATGATGAGGTTAGGGCTCTTGTAATCTTGTTCTCATTTCCAGAAAGATGGAACAACTTGGTCATGGTTGTAAGTAAATATGTCTCTGGTTCAAACACTTTAAAATTTGATGATGTTGTTGGTGTTATCCTTAGTGAGGAAATGCGATAGAAAAGCACAGGTGAGACATCAGGTAATGCATTAAACATGGAGAACAAGGTAAGACAAAAGGACAGAGGAAAGGGATCAGGGAACCATGGTAATTCTAGGAAGGGAAGATCAAAATACAAACTTGGAAAGATAGAGTGTTGGGTTTGTAGGAAGAAAGGACACTTGAATAAAGACTGCAGAGCTCCAAAGAAACAAAGAGATGGATAGAAAGAGAAAAATCAGGAAGAAAATGTAACAGGTCATGTGTTACATGATGCTTTGATTCTTTCTGTAGATAATATTTCTGAGTCTTGGGTAGTAGATTCACGGGCTTCATTTCATGCCACACCCCATAGGAAACATTTTCTAGATTATGTTCAAGGTGATTTTGGACAGGTTCATTTGGGTGATGATGTACCATGCAAAATTGTTGGGATGGGAAAGGTAAAAACAAAGAAAAGAAATGGAAACCAATGGTTGTTGAAAGAGGTAATACATGTTCCAAATCTAAGGAAAAATCTAATTTCAACAGGGATGTTGGAAAGTGAAGGTTGTATATCCATATTTACAGATAAGGTGTGGAAGGTCACCAAAGGATCATTAGTGATAGAAAACGGAGAGAAGGTACGTACATTGTATTTATGTACTGGTAATATTGAATCTTGTATCTCTTTAGCTTCTACAGGAGTGGATACAACACCGTGGAATAATAGTCTTGGACACATGAGTGAGAAGGGGATGAAGATACTTCAAAAAAGAAATTTGTTTCTAGATCTTAAAAAAATTGATTTGGATTTCTGTGAGCATTGTTTTTATGGAAAACATAAGAGAGTCATATTTCTCAGAGTCAAAAAATATGAAGAGTGAAAGGTTAGAGCTTGTGCATAGATATGTATGGGGTGTTAATTTTTGAGTTATTATTAGGTTTCTTTTCAATTTACTAGATAACAATAGCATATGTAGGATCAGTGAGAGAAACACAATCAAAATATACACAACATTTATCTTGGGAAACCCTCATGGGGGAGAAAACCCAACAAAAAACTTCCTTAATATAAATAGCCAGTACAATGACAAGACAATAAAACAAAAGAAAAGAGACTATCCAACACTGAGCAATGTGCCTCTCTCTTCCTTCTTCTCCCAACTACAGCTACCAAACTTGTGCACTGGATAAGCGAATGAGTGAGTGATTTAATGAGGCATTGGATTCCTTTATTTATACAATCTAGAAGGCACTAGAAATGTGTCTCTTCATTGGGCAAGGTCGACTTGTTTTCTTAGTGGTTAAAACCATTTTAATTAGGCCTGGGGGCCGAATTTCTAATTTGTATAATACAACTAGGGTTTGACCAATCCACAAAAGGGGATTTGGTCAATTACAATGCCGGTCATGATAAATCCACAAAAGGGGATTGATATAGTGAATAATGACTCAATAATAAATAGAATACTCTTTGTAGTTACAATATTTCAACACTCCCCCTTAACAACAAGGGTATTCTACAACATCGTCAAAAGAGAGAGAGGGTAACAACATCAACAACATCTGGATCAATGACTGGCATATCTATAAATAATCGAAAGTTTTTCTCATCATCATCACTCACAACATGGAGCTAGAGTAGCATCATCATCCTCATTTGCACGAGGCTAGAGTAACATCATCATCATCTTTAACGTGAGGCTAAAGTAACATCATTTTATTATTTAGCATGAGGATAAAGTAATATCATCAACATATTCAACGAGAAGATGAAGTGCCATCATCGTGATCATCTTCAACAAGAAGATGAAGTGGCATCATCATCATATGCATCAACATGGATTAGTATAACACTAATACATGATCATCATCAATAACAACAAAAGGCTGATACAACAAAATCACAACACGAAGGCTAGAGCATCATCAACATCAACACTAGGCTAGAATCTTCAGCACGAAGTTGGAACTCAACAACATCAACACGAAGTTGTAACTCTATAGTACAAATCTAGCATCTCAACAACATCAGGACGAAGTTGGAAATATTAAGCATGAGGTTGGCATCTCAACAACATCAAAACGAAGATGGATATCTTCAGCACGAGGTTGGCATATAAACAACATCAACACAAAGCTGGAAATCTTCAGCACTAGGTTGGCATCACAACAACATTAGCACAAAGATGGAAATATTTAGCACTAGGCTGGCATCACAACGACATCAACAGGAAGCTAGAAAACTTCATCACTAGGCTGGAATCACAACAACATCAACACAAATCTAGAAATCTTCAGCGCTAGGATGGAATCACAACACTAATCCATCTTTTGAGGGAGGTCCTTTCGGACTACACCAAGCTTGTCTCGAAAGTGCTTAAACTTTAGACAAGACAGGCTTGGTCAACACATCAAAAAATTGTTCATGTGCCAACATAATGGAGATTTATGTCTCTTTTATGCACCATATCACGAGTGAAGTGATACCATATCTCTACGTTCTTCGACTCATCATGGAACACATCATATTTATATAACTATGGTTATCACATAGGATCACGGTGGCTTCCATCTCCAAATAAAATAAATCCTTCAACAACATCCAAAGCCATATGGCTTCACAACTGGTGGAACTTGCAACAATGTATTCCTCTTCTGTCGTGCTTGGAGCAATGCTATATTTCTTCCAAATCTACCATGAAGTCATGGCTAACCCCAAACTGAAACAACATCCTGCGGTGCTCTTTCTGTCAGAGACACTTACAACTCAATCTGAATCGGTATAACCACTCAGTCTGAAGTCATGATATATAGTATAAGAGAGACCAAAATCCAACATATCCTTAACCTATCTCATCACATGTTTTGAAACTTCAAGGTGAACAGGTTTGGGCTCTACCAGATACTGACTCAAAAAGGTGTTCACAAAAAAACATATATCCGATCTATTATTCATAAGATACATCAACGAACCAATAATATGTTTGTATAGAGTAACACCAACCAATTCTGACAAGATATCTACCAGGAGCTTCAACTTCATTTCCATGGGTGTGTTCATGGATTTATATTCCAACATATCAAACATCATACTTCCCTTGGTTAAGTAAGATCTTCTCTGGGCTCTACCAAAATTTAATACCTAAGTAATAATGCATTAGGTCTTTCATCAAACTTGGTAGTGAGCTTATTCTGCAATCCATGATGAGATTTTCTTCATCTTTTCAAGAATGCATCATCTACATATAGTAACAACATCACTGGATCATCATTCATGACCTTGAGGTAAATGTTAGAATCAACATTACTCTTGGTAAAGCCCAATCTCGTCAGGAAACTGTCAATTCTACCATACCAAGCTCTATAATATTGCTTCATCTTCCAGACATGAGTCTTTCTATATTCAACTTGAAATCAAATTTTCACATCACTTTGCACCAATCTAGTACACTTTCTCTACTACAACTCAATATAAACAATCATGTGCTAGCTCTATGTGCCTTTTGCAAAGCACTATCTATCTCACCTCCCGAGAGTATGTCCTCTCCTCTTTCTGCAACTATTCCTTTTGGAACTGGGACTCTTAACCTGTAGTTTCTTTGAAGCTGAGAATGATTACTTCATTTTGACTACAGATGCTAAAATATGTGAGTAAATCCTCTATTCTATCACGACAACAACTTCATCTGTAACTGAGAGTGGCTCAATAATTGATACTGAAGGTATCTCTTCTTATTTCATGGAGGTAACTCTATATTTTTATTGTAGTCATATCTCCATGACCCAACTAATGTATTGCACTAACTTCCACTCAATTTTAAATATGGGTATTTCTCCCCAGCATCTCATAGTATATATGAATCATAGTTGTCTTGGTTGTCTTCATGAATACTAGAACTATTTCTTCAATTACTGGAGTAAGTGTCTCGTCATAGTATTATCCCTTTTGCTGGGAGAATCCTCTAGATAGACATCAGGATTTGTACATCTGCAACATGCTTGATTTGTTAGATCAATCTTGGAAGTCAATACTGACTTCTCTTCTAGTCTCACGAAAAAATCCATATCCTAGTCTTTCTGACTGGCTTCCTTCTCTGTCACTGAAACAAGGGAATATTTCKAGAAGATTTCATATCTCCTAGAAGTTTTTGAATCTACAATCCATTCTTCTCATGACATATGTCTTGCAGTCTTGGAGTTTGTCTCTTCATCTGATCCTTTCTRAGATAAGGCTTACTCTCGATTTCTTCTGAGTCTACAAGGACTTCATCATCTCTGATGGGGTATGCTTGGGGTTKAATACCAATTCTAAATATGAAATATTGAGTCATACTTCAAATGAGTTATGCTTCTCATCAAAGTGGCTTCATTATCCTTTCACCAAGTMTTCTGTGAGTTCTTKTTCTAATTTTTGGTCATCTTTGGATATTTCTTCTCCTCACAATCAATATCCATATGAGATACTTTGGGTCTCAAAAATAGCTTCTTCTTAATCTTCTTTGGTACATTGATGCATACTGTCRTGTACATGACTTGGTTAGTATTMTTCATGTCTCATATAATTTTTTGTCTTCTGTAATCTTCACTATAGCTTCCTTAGTGTTATCACATGTGACCTGAACGAAGGTCAACAAAACAACAGGAAAGAATAATACTCTTTTGATAACAGTAATTAAACAATAGCACAGATAATCGTCATAGTATCTCCTTTAGAGCTATCACTTGTGACCTTCCTGAAACAAACATCAAAAGTAAGAAATACAATATGAAATGAGATCAACACTCTTCTAGTTTTGTGATCAAACATTCATCCATGGTAACCTGGAACCTGGAGTTTTTCCCTCAAGAATGAGCATGTTTATTTTATTTCAATTATCCTTCACTCAAGATGAAAAGTGATTTCTTCAACTTGTCTTATGTACTACAAAAATATGTTATCTTGATAGAAAGTTAGGTTAGAGGATAAACTCTATGATCTCAACTTTAATCAATCTAATACTTTGACTTAAATTTTGACCAAAGGTTAGTATGATGGTCATAGCTTCAACATGAAACCTAGATCAAAATAATGTCATAACAAATATATGCATATCATAATAATCAATCCTGGGTTGCATTATTCCTCTGAATGTGTTGGATCTTGATATCCTTATGGATCTATCCCAAGAGATCCCTTCTCCCGCAAATACCCTTTAAAGATTAACAATTTAAACATATGTAAATACATACATCTGATAGTTTTTGTAGGTAGTGGCACCATCTGGTAGCAACGGTAATAATTACCAAATCTTAAAAACTTCAAGGGTGACTGCAACCAGAACTGCAACTGATACTTCAACTGATACTGCAACTGCAATTGATACTGCAGCTGATTCTAAAACTACAACTACAACTTAGGGTTTTATGAGGAAAAACTAATTTTCAAACTTCAAATTTTGAAATTCTGATCGAGGGGATAAATGCATGGAGTTGAGGCGAGTAAGTTCGTGCAGTCAGATTTCTAAAAATCCAAATTTTACCCCTCAAAACTGAGCTTGCGGAAATCTGGATTGGTACTTCTGGTACTAGTTTTGGTTTCCTGGTTTTCTGGTACTTCTAGTTTTCTGGTACTTTTAGTTTTTTGGTACAATTCAAAACTAGGGATTGACTTTCTAGAGTATCTGATGATCCAGAATCAGATGCAGGAGCTTGATGGGGATCATAAAGGACTAAAAATAAAAGTTCTCAGAATGAGTTCAAAACAGACATGTGCATAGGACTTGTCGATACGAACCCAATGCAACTTGAACGGTCTCAAACAAGCGTCATATTCTTAAGATATGGTGATTTGTTCATTTTTCCAAGCATGCAAAAACAATGATGACTGTAAAGTCTGTACAGTCCATACATTTCCATGTGGAATTTGACTGTATAGGTTGTACGACTGTATAACTGATGTGGCAGGCACAATTGGAAGCTTCTGGAGGTGACATGTGGAAGGATGACTGGGCATATGAATGCTGACGTGGATAGGTACAGTGGACCAATCTGGGGGTGACACATGTCACCACTACAAGGGTGACACATGGCACACCCATACAAATGACGTGGGAGGTCCAGTGGCAAGTACAGTGGAATAGTGACATGGCAAGCATGTGTGGCAGAGATGGTAAAATCGACGCTTGACACATGGCTTTAGAATTCCATGAATGAGGTGGTGCCATGTGGCTGAGACATGGGCTGCCGCGTGGCCCCCAGGTATTAGTTGTGATGGTTGGAAAAATATTTTGGATTGAACGAGGTTCGATCGCATGACCTCGCATCGACCTAGGGTTTGGCAAGGCTGAGCTAGCTAAATCGCCCACATTTGTCACTTATTAACCATAGCATATAATTAATATTTAAGTTTGATATGGGTCTGAGTGGAGGAAGGCAGGGTTGGGGCCTAGCCCCAGACCCTGGTCACAACATTGTCCATATGACTTACACCTGACACATGTTTCGTTTGATAGTCGTGGTTCTATGTTGGAGTGGAAACATTCTATACGCCCGAGTGTTGTGTATTGGCAGAGAGGTGGTGGAATAAACCTCAGTTTTGGGGCTGTCGTTTGACACTCCATGCGACTCGGAATGGTGGATACCCTTTTGCATGCATGGTTGTGGTTTGTGTCAAGCCCACGGTTACATTTGAAACTCCATGCTATCAGATCTTGTAGAGTAAGGGTCAACGCGCAACCCCTAGGGGGATGACACTTGGCCACATGAGTCCATGTGACCCTGTAGAGGTGGAAAGTGCCCAGGTCAGGGGTCTGATCCCATTATTTGTGCAAAAAGTGGTTTTTACACCATATCTTATTCTTTTTCCAATGATTTTAGCAATAGTGTTGGAGATGTTTGGTCATTATTGGGAGATATTGGGCCCTTTTTGAGGCCAGATCTTGGGGGGAAGTTAGGAGATGGTTACCAACTTCAGATATATATAAACCAGAACTTCTTGAGTCCATGGGAGGACATTTATAGCAGGTTTATGATGAATATTTTCCAAGCCAAATCCATTTTATGCAAGGAAGTTGTTGAGGAGTGCACCTTTGCGGGCCATTTTTGGGAGCTTCGGCTATCCGATTTCAGTGTCATTTCTTTTGTTGGGTTCTAGAGATATCGAAGAATAAGAACATATCAGTTTTGTAACCTTTTAGAACTATTGTGATGCCAATTTAAATCTTTGAACAAAAACAAGAAAGCCTCACCCACTAAGACAAAGGCCTAGAGACGTAGGCGAGATTGTCAAACTCCATTATCACATTGGTGTTTATGGTTTGGTATTGTTTATGCTTTATTTCAGATCTGCAAATGTGTATATGGATTTTATGATTTCCCATCATTTCTTACTCTTTCATTAAGCTTCATGAATGGCTAATTAACACATGCTAAATAACTCAACCGTTGTCGTGTAAAAGATCTTTTCAGATCAAGTGGTATCAGAGCTAGTTGACGTTTTGGATTTGAGTTTTGCATGTTAACCAATGAAAAGCTACTTCTTGGTGAAGGAATTTTTTTTGAAGAGAATCCATTGATTGGATTGAGAAAGAGAATTTCGCATAGAGAGAAGTTGGCATCAGAAGAGGGACTTTCTTAGGATGAGAAAGTGTTTCGAAAAAATTTCTTTGCCATGTCGGAGATGATGAAGGTTTTGTATGAGGATTACTTGCAATGAAAGGGACTAATTCTTGGTGAATCTTCAAAGGGGAAAAGTGAAGAAGGAGAGGATCCCCCTCAAATTCCTCCTTCACCTCCATCTTCACCTCCTTCTTCTCATTCTTCTTCAATTTCAAGTTCTAAATCAAATGCAAAGAAACATGTCCATAAATATAAGAATGAAATGCCTTTATTAAAACTTGATGTTAAATTCAAATTACCCATATATGATGGTGAAGTTAATGTAGAGAGACTTGGCAATTGGGTCAAACAGATAGAGGTTTATTGCAGTCTGCAATAGATCAAGCATGAGGCCACTCAAATCAAATTGGAATCATTGAGACTTGCAGGCACAACACTCATATGGTGGAAAAGCAAGTTGCAAAATGGCATGCAACAAGTGGGCAATTTATTTCCACCGTGGAAAAGTTTTATTTATGCACTTAGAAAGAAATTATATCCTTTGGGTTATAAAGAGAAAGCGTTAATTAAATGGAAATATTTAAAACTAAGAAAAGGACAAGCAATTCAAGAATACACAAATGGATTTCGTAAAATGGCATTGATGTTAGATATTCCTTTACATACCCAATAAAATCTTATGAAGTATATAAGAGGTTTACCTACACATATTCAAAATAATGTATTCATGTTTGGACCAACTAATCTTGATGAGGTTTCTATTCAAGCAACATACATCGAAGTAGGGAAAACAAGTGTTGGAGTATCAAGGGAATCATCTTCAAGGAAAGAGGACAAAGGAAGTGGCATGGAAAGAAGTCAAATTTAGTGACGAGAAAGGAAGAGAATCTCTCTTGCAAGAATTGCAAGAAAGAGGGGCATGGTGAGGACCATTGCTGGCAATTTCATCCTGAGAAGAGACCAAAGTGGTTTGAGGAAAAGAAAGGGAGGAAAACAGTTGCAGCGACAACATGGCCCACAGACTTGGGATCAGATTCAGGGGATGAATCTAAAGTCTCAATGGTTGGTATGACAGGTAAAATTGGTGAAGGAATTGATTGTAGAATTAAATTGTTTCACATAAGGGTCATCATGAGGCACACTAAGGTTGACACGTTGATAGATAGTGGATTTCAATCTAATCTAATTTCAGAGGAATTGGTTAAGCAATTGGGATTAAAAATGCACATACATCATAATCCTTACAAGCTTAAATGGATAAGAAACAATCATCAAATGCACATAACCAAGAAGTGCACATTAAAATTTGCAATTTCATCTAAGTATGTGGACGAGGTAACATGTGATGTAGTGCCACTAAGTGAATTTGGAATGGTATTAGGTAGTCCATACTTATATGATCATAAAGAAATATTCTACAGGGAAAAGAATCAATATCATTTAACAAAAGAAGGTCAAGAATATGTGGTTGATTCTCATCATGCAAAGGCAAATAAAACTCTTCAAACAATGGAACAATTAAATAAGGCAACTCAAGCACACAACACACCTATAATTGTTTCAAATCAAATAATCAATATTAAGCAAGAACCGGAGATGATTGTAGAATGGAAAATCAATCAAAGTTTGCTTCAAGATAAGATAATGTCATGAAAATATTACAAACATATCAGGTTGTTTGCAGACATATTTTTGATGCTATCATTAGTAATGTTGTCTACATGGATGATAGTAGATTCAATAAGATGTGACAGGGTTCAAATGGCTAATAATATGTTGTCAGTTATCATGATTGTGTTACAGTTGACCTTGATGAGACAAGTGCACAGGAAAAATTTCAGAGATAGAGAACAAGTTGGGTGGCCTATCCCGAGCTTGATGACCGGTCAGTAACCTTTTGGGGACCAAAAGGTCCTTTAGTGGGGAGGTGTGATCCAAAATCGGATCCAGGAGCTTGATGGGGCTCAGAAAGGCCTAAAAATGAAAGTTATTAGAATGACTTCAGAACAAACATGTGCATAGGCCTCATCAATATGAACCCAACACAAGTTGAACAGGATCAAATGGACGTCATATGCTCAAGATATGGGGATCTGTTCATTTTTCCAAACAGGCAAAAACAATGATGATTGTACAGTTCGTACAGTGCCACGTGGCAGCTGACTGTACAGTTCGTACAGTGCCACGTGGCAGCTGACTGTACAGGCTGTACAATTGACATGTTAGGCACAGTTGACAACTTCTGGAGGTGACACATGGTAGGCTGATTGGGCATACAGATGTTGACATGGACATGTACAATGGACCAATCTGGGGGTGACACATGTCACCATTGCAAGGGTGACACCTGGCACACCCGTATGGATGATGTGGCAGGTCCAGTGGAAGGTATAGTTGTAGAGTGATGTGGTAGGAATGTGTGGCAGAGATGGTACAATCGACGCTTGACAAGTGGCATCATAATTTGACGAATGAGGTGGTGCCACGTAGCCCAGACATGGGCTGCCAAGTGGCCCCGTGGTATTGGTTGTGATAGTTGGAAAAATATTTTGTACTCAACGAGGTTCGATCACACAACCTCCCACTGGGCTAGGGTTTGGAAGGGTTGGGCTAGCCAACCCGCCTGATTTTGTTGCTTATTAACCATAACATATAATTAATATTTAAGTTTGATATGGGTCTAAGCGGAGGAAGGTAGGGATGGGGCCTAGCCCCAGCCCCCAGTCACAATGTTGTCCATATGACTTACACCTGGCATGGGTTTCATTTGACAACTGTGATTCTATGTTGGAGTGGAACCATACTATACACTCGAGTGTTATGTATTGACATACAAGTGGTGGAATATCCCTCTGTTTTGGGGCTTCCATTTGACACTCCATGTGACCCGAACTGGTGTATACTCTTTTGCGTGAGTGGTTGTGTCTTGTGTCAAGTCCACAGTTACGTTTGACACTCCATGAGACCAAATCTTGTGGGGTAAGAAGCAACACACAACCCTTAGGGGGATTGTACTTGGCCACGTGAGTCCATGTGACCCTGTAGAGGGGGCACGTGCCCAGGCCAGGGGGATTATCCCATTATTTGTGCAAAAATTGGGTTTTAAACCATATATTATGATTTTTCAAATGAATTTAGTAGCAGATTTGGATATGTTTTGTCATTATTGGGAGATATTGGGCCCTTTTTTAGGCCAAATCTTGGAGGGAAGTTGGGAGATGGTTACCAAATTCAGATCTATATAAACCAAGCCTTATTGAGGCCATGGGAGGACATTAAGAGGAGGTTTTATGATGAATATTTTCCAATCCAAAGCCATTTTTATGCAGCGAAGCTGTTGAGGAGCGCACCTTTGCGGGCCATTTCTGGGAGCTTCAGTCATCTGATTTTAGTGTCATTTATTTTGTTGTTTTCTAGAGATTTGGAGGAACAACACCAGATCAGTTTTATAATCTTTTGGCACTGTTGTGATGCCAATTTAAATATTTGAACAAAAATAAGAAAGCCTCACCCACTGAGACAAAGGCCTCACTCCATTATCACATTGGTGTTTATGGTTTGTTGTTGTTTATGATTTATTTCAAATATTCGTATGTGTATATGGTGTTAGGACCCTAAAATTTCCCTTTTTCACCACACCTTTTGATCATTCAACCTTCTCATTCCTAAGCTAAATGACTATTATAATGAGCACCAAGACCCTTTTTCTGAAGGTATGAACTATTCATCTTTATTTTATGTTTTCATTTACTTAGCATGTTTGATTGATAACGTTCACATATTTTACCCATGAAATAATTTAACTAATGATCAAAGTGTTAGAACAACCCACTTCGAGAAACTCGTTGCTATCACAGCTATGCGCAATTCCCGGAAGTTGTTACAGGACTT
>SNQJ01S0257680.1:0-12434 GCA_010110895.2 Picea sitchensis
GCATTATCACCAAATGTAACTTTACCTTTTTGTTTCTTTAAGTCTAAAAACTTTTCCTTGTTACCTATCATATGTTTTGAGCACCCACTATCAACATACCAGAGATCCTTTTTATCTTGAGATTTTAGGGCAATAAAACATTCCTTTTTTGATGTTTTTACTTTCCAAAGTTTCTTATTCTCTCTAATTGAGTTAACCACTTCATCTACCCTATGAAAAAACTCAGCAATATTTTCTTCTTCTTTCATTTTTAGATTTTCAAACTAAGTTCTATAGGTCTGCAGTTTGGCTTCCTTGACTTTGTCATCTTCTTCATATATAGCTTCCAATTTGTCACAGATTTCTTTGGTTGATTTGCAATGCATAACTTTCACATATAGAATTAGTCAACCCTGCTAAAATTCCATTAACTACTCTTGAATTGTCATTACATATTTTTTTTCCTGCAACGTCTTTGGGTGGAGTAGTTGGTGCGGTGTAACCATCTACAACACATTGCTAGATATCAAAACCAATAGCCAACGTGAAGTTTTTCATTCTTATTTTCCACAGAGCATACCCTCCTCCATTGAACAATGGTGATTTGTTGTTAGACATTCCCTCTTCTTGATCCATCTTCGGGATCTACCTTCAACTTTGTTAGATTGTGATGAAGGAACCTCCTCTAATACCAATTGAAGGATCAGATCCTGTCACTGAGAGGGGGGGGGCAGGTGAATCAGTGACACAACAATTAAATCAATTCTTTATTTATTAATGCAAACATAATTTTAACACGGTATTTTATCATGGAACCCAATTAGGAAAACCACAAACTCTTTTCTATTAACCGCAAAAATTGTTTTACATATCACATAGAAGGAAGATGTACTTCCTCTTTGATCAGCACTGACTGATTAGGATGCACCCACACCTTGGTTTACCAGCACCAACTGGTAGGAGGCTACGACCCCCTGTTTAGTCAGCTTTAACTGACAAGGAAGCACCAACTCCCTCTATAGGCACCAACCTTCCCTTGCACCACCCAACCACCCTTAATGCATAGGAATTTAACTTTTCTTCCTGGAATCTGCTTCAACTTTTGATCTTATGATTTGGACTGCAGACTCACTTTCTTCTCAACACTCTTCCATGATTATATACTCTTCAAATGGTGTGAGTGTGACACAATTGTGTCCCTTCATTTCGACCATCGCACCTCTTCGATTAATTAATCTTAATTACTGTTTATTTATTTTACTGTGAAGGTTTTTCATAAATTGATAACAGTCATGGATCAATTTAATCCTTTATACTCGATCCCTAATCTCTTTTATATTCACAGAGACCAAATTCTACAGAGTTTCTTCCTTCAAGCTATTTCATATGACCGAGCATTACAGAACCACAGGCTTACCGAATATAGCAACGTATAACAGTTTCCTTTTAAAAACCCTTATATCATATGACCATCAGCAGTAACTAGATGCTAACCCAAATGAGTGCTTGAGCTCTTTATTAAATCAATGGTTACTATTCGATCTTATGATGGGATGAACGACTGACAGAATTTCGGCACTTTGACCTTCGGGTCTTCGTGACTTCCAATATTTCAAAACTCTCGATTACGATATCGCTGAAATGATCAGACGGTTCACGTTTATTTCGCAGAGACAGATCAACGATCAGGTTTAAACCTTACACTCATCCTTTCACTACTAAATCCGACGGCTATGACTTAATCATGCGTTGAGATGGATGACCACCATTTTCTCTAGGTCTCCAGACTTCAGAGATATCAAATCTCAAACTCCTTCTTTCCTTCGCACATTATTCTTCCGGAGCTGAAAAACGGTTGATGCGTGTCTCTCTTTTGATCAATGGTCGAGATCCTTTCGCGTCTCCGGGCTTCGGAATTCTCAGGCCTCAACTTTTTTTGTAGTATGATCAATAGTTGAGAGTACTCCTGAAGTGATCTTTTCAGATCGGACGACTTATATTTGTTTCGGGATTTTGGCGTTCGGGACTTCGGAGGTTTCAAATAAATGTTGCTCAATTTTCCTCTAGAGTGATCATCTACTGTGTGAGTCATCAACAATGGAGACCTCTTGCTGTCAGTTAACATTTCCACTTACTCTATCCTTCCACTGTAGTACATTGACGATCAAGAATGCTCCCAAAGTGATCTTTCAGATCAGACGTCTCATGTCCACTTCAGGTCTCCGACATTCGGGACATTGGGCGAGTGCAGTGGTAAAAAATCCTGAAGCAAAACTCCCAGAGTGACGTAACTGCTTATTTCACTTGATGATGTGTCACGAGCCGAGTAGCTACCATGTGTCACTCATATTCATGATTTGCACGTACCTAAAATGTTGAATCAACTTGACACTTGTCAGTGTCTGATTGCGCCACGTGTCATTGCTAACGTAGTCTTGCTTATGTGGATCTCCTGCATGACCTTGTTGACGTGGTCTACTGACTAACATTCATGATCCAATGGTCCTCGTATGTCCTCTAAATCTGATAGTCCTTATTCACTTCAGATTTCTGGGCTCCAGGTATTTCAAATCTCAAACTGACGGGGCGTAAGTTCCTCGCTTCTTTATTCCCGAAGTGAATTGTGTTCGTTGATCAGGTTATTTAGATCAACGGTTCGATCTATTCTGGAATGAATCTCTTGTAGATTTATCATGTCCTTCCACTTTGAGATGATCCTACGGCTATTGATATTCTCGAAGCAGATCAACGGTCAACAATGATTGTAGAACTACAATTTATGAGTGATTTAATTTTCCTTTCAATCTCTGCAATATATCCCTGTCGTAGATTTTGCGATTGTGCATCTGACGGTCATGATTTAGTTTGACTTAAACTGGTCGTTAGTTGGATCAACCGTAGTTGTAGATCATTGAAGCTGTGTGATCTGACGATATAGACGGATTACAGGATTGTAACTAGCAAGTGGTTTAATTCTGCTTTCTCTCGCATCAATTCATTCCTGTCGTTGATGGCTTGCAGATCTGATGGTCACGATCTTTCAATGGTCAACCTCTTGATCGGACGGCTGCTAAGTCTATGCTTTTCCTTCCGAGTTTTTATCTCAGCATTTGCTAACATTCCTAAGCTTTTATCATAGGAACATTGTTGATCCTGTCGTGATCAACAATAATCACGAATTTCTTTTGCTACCTGATATATTGTGCAGTGTGCTCTTCCTTCTGAGCTTTGACCTTCATACTGTTTGCTCCTTTCATTACATCGACTATTGACATATTTTGTTGACTAATATACTATTGACATCAATGACAACACATGAATGACAATTTGTCCAACATGTATACGGGATCTCCGCTGTTGAAAACTTAACCAACCACTTCTTGTATTTCGGCCCCCAAAATAGACTGTTCTGAATGTTGCGCTTGTGCTTAAGTCTATTTCTTGCGCAAGAAAAAGATTTGGACAACTGTTGCAACCCTTGACAACTTTGTGTGATAACAGTTACTAAAAACAATTGTATACAATTTTAATTGTAATTGGGTGAAGAGCACATAAGGTAAAATAGTAAAACAATTACACCTAATTTCACTTGTTATTGAGCTCATTAAAGAATTCCTATTTGCTAAATAGTAATAATCATCGAATACTACTGAGCATGACTCAATTTTGAAGAGAGAAACTTGACCAGAAAAGGAAAGGCACATGTTTTGATGATTGAAAGGGTTGCACTTGAAAACCATATTATTTCAAGTAAGGAGCAAATGTTTGTTCTGAAGTCGAAATGTCACCTTTTCAATGACAATAGGGAGAAACTTAATATTGTGAATTAATAACATAGGCTTGCAATCTTATTTCTACGGTATTGAATTACACAGAGGTGATGGTTTTGGGATGAGGTCTATTGGGAGGTTTCGGTCGCATTATCCCCCAACAACCCGCCTGTAATACAAGACCCCCACCAATTTCGATTAAGAGGACCAGAGTTCGACGACCATGAATAACGCTCTCTTTTTATTTAAATACTGTGAAATGATATATTCAATACTAATATTATGATTGTAATTAACATTATTTTATAATCATCAATTATAACTTCAAAGTAACCATTAAATATACATTTACTATAGTAAATATGATAAGTATGTAATAATAAAATATTAATATTAATAATTTTATTGATTAACTCTATTGGTATATGCTAGTGTGAAAATCACATATATATTAGGATTAAATTTCATTAAAACCCTTGACGTTACTAGCTGATATAAAAGGAAATGGTGTTTTTACACTAGAACCAGACCATATAAATTTGCACGAAATCATTATTTGTTGTTGTTCAAAATCCATTTTTGAATGCATAAATGAATTTAGCATGTTGAAAACCCCCTGGGGCACTTGAATTATACAGAAATAACCACTCAAATCTGAGGATCTAACAATTTCTCACCAAATTTCGAGCAAATATCCTCGAAAAAAATCACCATTTCTTATAACGTTTAGACTATGACAATATAAAAGTTACCAGTTGATGAGGATTGAAATCTAGAAGAGTTTACATTGTACAAATGTCCTTACTTAACATGGACAAGTGAAAAACTACATCCCCTCCCCCAAAAAAACTCCATCATTAATCTTAAAAAAACATTGTCTACTTTAATAAAATGGAACATTACCATAAATTTTCATTAAATGTTGATCTCCAAAATCAGAAGAGTCCAAGTCTTCATTTAAGATCAAGTTATACCCATTGAACTTAAAGCGTAAGTTGGTCGGGATTCGTGGCACCTTCGACATTATACTATTTTATGCACTCATGTCTCTCCTCATTTTATCAATTATCTTTCCACCTCTCGCAAGCACAAACATTCAATTCTGGTAACAATCAATTTTGTTTGAAATTAGGTGATAAATTGTTGGAATTGTAGATTTGAGTCGAATGGTTGAGTCTGTATAATCTGTGTTCAGGGATTTTTCAAAATGCTAAATTCATTTATGCATTCAAAAATGCAATTTAATTAACAAAAAAATGGGGATTTCACCAAGATTTATATATTCACAGGTTGTTGGAACTGCATGTTTGAGTGGTTGAGTCTGTATAATCTGTATTCTAGGATTTGTCAGTGTTGAATTCATTTATGCATTCAGAAATGTAATTAATCAACAACAACAAAAATAAAAAATTTGTTAAGATGTATATATTCATAATTTGTTGGAACTGTTGATTTAAGTAATTGAGTCTATATAATATGTATCCCAAGATTTTTCATGGGGCTCAATCCATTTATACATACAAAAATACAATTTAATCAATTTATTTTTTTGAGATTTCACCTATTTGTGCATTGTTTGCCTTACATCTATACATGTTTCTTTCTTGGCTTGTCCTACACCGCTGATCCATCTGAAAGACGAAGGCATCACTCCACAACTGGCTCCTAATCATGTTTACCCACTAATTGCATTCATAAATGTAATTAATCAACAAAAAAATGAAAATTTCACCAAGATTTATATATTCATAATTTGTTGGAACTGCAGATTTAAGTAATTGAGTCTGTATAATCTGTGTTCCACGATTTTTTAGAATGCTAAATTCATTTATGCATTCAAAAATGCAATTCAATCAACAAAAAATGAAGATTTCACCAAGATTTATATATTCATAATGTGTTGGAACTGCAAATTTAAGTAATTGAGTCTGTATAATATGTATATCCCAAGATTTTTCATAGCGTTGAATCCATTTATACATACAAAAATACATTTTAATCCAAAAAAAATTGGAGATTCCACCTATGGATTGCTTGCCTGGCATATGTACCTATTTCTTGCTCGGCTTGTCCTGCACCGTTAATCCATATGAAAGACAAAGGCATCACTCCACAACTGGCTCCTAATCATGCTTACCAACTAATTGCATTCAGAAATGTAATTAATCAACAAAAAAATGAAGATTTCACCAAGATTTATATAATCATAATTTGTTGGAACTGCAGATTTAAGTAATTGAGTCTGTATAATCTGTGTTCTGGGATTTTTCATAATGCTAAATTCATTTATGCATTCAAAAATGCAATTTAATCAACAAAAAATGAAGATTTCACCAAGATTTATATATTCATAATTTGTTGGAACTGCAGATTTAAGTAATTGAGTCTGTATAATCTATATATCCCAAGATTTTTCATAGCGTTGAATCCATTTATACATACAAAAATACAATTTAATAAAAAAAAAATGGAGATTCCACTTATGGACTGCTTTCCTGGCATATGTACATATTTCTTGCTCGGCTTGTCCTGCACCGCTAATCCATTTGAAAGACAAAGGCATCACTCAACAACTGGCTCCTAATCATGCTTACCCGCTAATTGCATTCAAAAATGTAATTAATCAACAAAAAAATGAAGATTTCACCAAGATTTATATATTCATAATTTGTTGGAACTGCAGATTTAAGTAATTGAGTCTTTATAATCTGTGTTCCGAGATTTTTTAGAATGTTGAATTCATTTATACATTCAAAAATGCAATTTAATCAACAAAAAATGAAGATTACACCAAGATTTATATATTCATAATTTGTTGGAACTGTAGATTTAAGTAATTAAGTCTATATAATTTGTATATCCCGAGATTTTTCATAGCACTGAATCCATTTATACATACAAAAATATAATTTAATAAAAAAAAAATGGAGATTCCACCTATGGAATGCTTGCCTAGCATCTGTACCTATTTCTTGCTCGGCTTGTCCTGCACCGATAATCCATCTGAAAGACGAAGGCATTACTCCACAATTGCCTCCTAATCATGCTTACCTGCTAGATGGCTAAGAAACCTACTATTGCGATTCATTGGGGGGTTTCTTGATGAATTACAGAGGAGATGGACTTACTTCACCAATCCTGAGATCTTCGAAGTGCCACCTCGTAATGGAAAAAGTATTAATTTGACAAACAAACTTTTAAATTTTAAACCAGTTTTTAAGAAAACAAAATGGAGCTTATTTGATTTTGTTCAAGATATTAATCTTGATATGACCAAAATGATAACAATATTTTTATTAAAACAATATGTAATTTGACAAAACTATACAAAATGTACATGAAAGTGTCAAATGTGTGTTTCATTTACTAACAAAAACATATATATATATATATATATATATAGAGAGAGAGAGAGAGAGAGAGAGAGAGAGAGAGAGAGAGAGCCAACTCATTAAAATGGCGTTGTCTAAACGTTTTACATTTTGGTATTTTTCGTTGGAATACGATAATAAATTTGAATCGGATTATACATACTTAACCATTCAAATCTGCAGATTCAACAATTTCTCATAAGATTTTTGGGGAAAATTAAACGAATAATCTCCCTCAAAAAAAATGTTTTAACTACCACCATTAAAACTAGGCTCTTAAAAAAATAGTTGCAAAGAAACTTTAAAACAATATTACTCTCTATCTGAATAAAGGGTGAGTTCAAATGAAAATTGGACACACAACTTATGCCTTTCCTCTATTTAGTATAATCTTCTATGTAGACTTATTCTAATTTGAAATAGCCACCAAAGCATGATAAAATAGTTTCTTTAGAGATCATCTAATTTAAGTTAATGTGAAAAATGTTGGTCTTTTTTCCATGATCTCGTCTCGAATGTTATGATTGGTGCTCACTAACTCAAATTTTCATGGTTGAATCTTGGGTGACTTTGGTGATTATCTAGTTAGACTCCACCTCCCCTAAGGATTATAGTTTTTGGTCACATAGTCAAATTATATTGACTTAATATATTATTCACTTTAAATTCGCAACAATATCCAAAGTTTCCTTGAAATTCCATATTAATTCGATATATTTTTTAAAACAAATTTATTTTTCTATTTACTAAATTTTACAAATCGAAATTTTTATTGTTTAAGAGCTATGTGATGTGACTTTATTCCCTTGGTGTATGCAATTTATTTTTCCCAATTGTTAGAATTAAAAAATGAATTAAAAAGAACAAATTTGTGAGTGACTATTTTTTTAGACTCTAACACTGGCACTAAACGACGGTGCAATTGAGGCTTTGACCATCATGCAAGAACCTTATCTCCAGTGCCTCGTTGCTTGGCTTATAGCCATAATCTAACCTTCACTACATCCATGTCACCATGATCTAACTTTCACTACATCACAACTGGCATTACAGAGCTTGCAGCCATTAGGTTATTCTTACAAGAATCTGAGCCAAATTTATGAAGTAATTGCATGAAACTCCTTAAGAAGCCCTCACTAGCTAGCTCTGTAGAAAGCCCCCCTACTTGTATTTGATGTAATCCAACATTTCGTTTTCTTGGAGGCAAGGTAGTATTGAGCAACAAATTTACCATTTTGTTGCTTGAGATTTTTGGAGTTAAACTGTATAAGAAGTTTTGAAACATCCAAAGTTTTGAGTGGACATTCCACCCATCGTCGGGAACAAAAAAAGCTTAATAATGGGAAAAGAGTGCAAAGAAGTGAAAATAAATAGGTTGAAAGAGAAAAGATAATCGTTGAAGAAGAGGGGGATGAAATTCAAATTGAAAAAATGAAGAAAGTGGGGGGGTTTAAATTAATCAATTAGCCACTAAGATTGGAAATTAGTTGTTATGAACGTGATTTGAATAAAAATACATAATTAAAATGAATGAGTATGGACGATTCCAATAATAATTAGAGAATATATATATAAATATAAATAAAAAGGATTAAGAGGAAATGGTTTTGTTGACGGGGCGAAAATGCCCTGCAATAGTAAGGGGTACTCCCCGATACATGGCCCCAATTAGACTATGCATCGTTTGGTTTAGGAGACCCATCCGGATTCTGGCTTGGTTGCCATTACTTGTTATGAGGGTGAATATTTGGATGGTTATGAAAATGTAGATGTAGATGAATACTATCTAAAAGCATAAAAGAAATCTAATCTACTCTATCCTATCCTATCTTATCCTAGCTATGAGCAAACTATCATAACCAAATGAACAGCTGGAATGAAACTAACTCTACATATAACTTCAATCAAATGGTTTTTATGAAGAAGTAAAGTTAGATGGCATATGCACACGAATATATAACCAGAATAGTCTCAATCATATTATCGCATACATTAACAACTTATATGCTCAGGACATAAACATGAGAAAAAATAACAAAGTTGTAATAAAAATAGCAATTGCTTAAGAAAAGTCTATAGGCAACAACATGTTCTTACAACCCATGTTAACACTAGACAATTTGTTGAAAACAATTTACTGCAAACAACAATGCACATAAGTTATTCTCTCTGTCAAAAACTGGCCCTGAGGGCTTCTCAATATTAATAAACACAGTATTTTCTCGGAAAAGTTTCCTGAGTGTATACAATGCTTGAAGAGCCCCTACAAAATGGGCTTCTTCATTTATTTATACAATTGTTATTAACTCCCTAAAATGTCTTCTAGCATTCCTCAAGAAGTGGTTAAAAAATTGTTAAGCTTTCCCCCACTAACTATTG
Organism: Picea sitchensis; assembly: GCA_010110895.2. Lineage (NCBI taxonomy): Eukaryota > Viridiplantae > Streptophyta > Pinopsida > Pinales > Pinaceae > Picea > Picea sitchensis. The sequence continues at coordinate 9,500 of SNQJ01S0257680.1, forward strand.
ACACGTGTGAGAATGGGGACGAAACTAAGGGAAGTTGGGAAAAAAAGATGAAAAAACTTGTAGTTGTAAGTAAATTCGAATTTTCTCTTTCATCTTATTCATGGACTCTTTTCCCTAATGTAAGTTGTCCACATTTCTAACTGGTCATAGAGAGATATGATCCTACGGTAAGACAGTTCCTCAAGAACTGTTCCTTGCATGGTTGTGTTGTCATTGAGAGTTTGCATATATTTTGCTAAGGTAGCCATGAACGTCTGGATCATGGTGTGGACTTTGGTGGGTGATAAAAGATGTTGCACTATCAAATCTATTGTCACCTTTATGGTAGATTCAACTATATCTCACATGTGACTTGTGCTCTGTTGAATTTTCTCTAGAAGTTGCTCCATCATGAGGGTCTTTCTAATCTCTCCTAGGGGAGGGAGACGACACTTATGTATTAAAACTTGTGCTTCTTTGTGAAATTCCACAAAAATTGTCATTAAGTTAGTCGTCTCTTTTTCTACTCTCTGCCCAGCTTGCTAAAAGTTGTCCAGCGAAGCAAAATCAATCTTCCTTTCTATGCTTCAGGGGCGAGGAAGCTCAGTTGTTGCGTCTCAGTTTTTGGCAATCCATCTATCAATATCCCCTAGACCTTCTCGGATGGTGATGAACCGGGTGTTTTTTGCCTGCACTTGGATACACTTTATATAATAATGGTTGTTGTCTATTGAAAGAGGTGCAGGTGGGCATACATGTCTGTGATAGCTTCCTCTCACTACTACATATTGAAAATACTGCGACGACTACTTGCAATGAAAGTACTATTTCATCTCAAACTTCAAGAGAAAAAGTTCAATTTTTCAATTTTCATCTAAATACACCCTGTATTTTTCGCTCTATCGACGGAAGCACACTTTTGTCTATGTTTTCGTCGCAAGAGCGACGATCACTATAACCCTTCCCGTCTTCGACAAAGTGACCTAAATATAACAAATAAACATCTCTCCATTTGATAGGTAATCCTAATTAAGCAAATAAACATCTCTCCATAAATTAACAATGGTAATCTTAATTAATAAATTTCAGAGACTTCCTTTCGAGAATATAACTATAGCATGAAGAACTTAAGTCTAAAATATTCCCTATTATCATTATATCAGTGGGAACAAGGGCCAACACATAGGTGGCCTGAGCATGGATAGAGTCAGAATTTTGGTACTTACCTGACTCGTCTGGATGTCTGGATCTCCTCTTAGCATTCGGTCAACCCTTCTTGCCTTGTATTCCTGCGATTTCAAATCCACAACATTTCAGTTCAGAAAAAATAATTATGAATGCATTTCCAGTTCAGAATATTAGTGGAGGATAATAATGATAATAAGAATATATATATATGAAATTGTTGATATTGAGAATAAAAACATGGCCAAATAAAAAGTCATGAAACCTGACAGCACAATTCACATTTGGAATCTCCTCCTTTTTTATGGGACCAATGCTCGATGCATTTCCTGTGAGCATACTGTGTAGCCAAAAAAACACATGTTCTGTATGAACATGTTTATGATAAAATATGACAAAATACTCGACACCCATAAACTTGTCATTCACCAAAGATGACAAAATGTAAACCACTTTTATCTATCCCCTAAACCCTGTACCTTCAAGGTGCCAGAACAGGCACAAGGAATCTCCATATTTCCTTTATTAATGAAAGGCATAGATATTTAAAAAATGAGATGAAATTTGGTGAATAAAAATATTTATAAAAAAAAAAATCAAATACATAAATTCATTCTTTTAGTAAATCAACTAATTTTTTATTGATATGCAACTTATATGACAATACATTGATTAAATTGTTTTAACCCATAATGTTTTCAATCTGCCTTCTAGGTCACACTGACCATTGTCATTGACCATCTCATACAAAAGGATGTCAATATCAACAAGATAAATGGAATCCCTGTTCAAATTTTAGGGACTTCCTTTCGAGAATATATCTATAGCGTGAAGAGCTTAAGTCTAAATCATTCCCTATTATCATTATATCAGTAGGAACATGGGCCAAAACATAGGTGGCCTGAGCATGGATAGAGTCATAATTTCGATACTTACCTGACTCGCCTGAATGTCCGGATCTCCTCTCGGCATTCGGTCAACCCTTCTCGCCTTGTATTCCTGCAATTTCAAATCCACAACATTTCAGTTCAGAAAAAATAATTATGAATTCATTTCCAGTTCAGAATATTAGTGGAGGATAATAATGATAGTAAGAATATATATATATATATATGAAATTGTTGATAGTAAGAATAAAAACATGGCCAAATAAAAAGTCATGAAACCTGATAGCACAATTCACATTTGGAATCTCCTCCTTTTTTATGGGACCAACGCTCGTTGCATTTCCTGTGAGCATACTGTGGAGCCAAAAAAACACATATTTTGTATGAACATGTTTATGATAAAATATGACAAAATACTCGACACCCATAAACATGGCATTCATCAAAGATGACAAAATATAAACCACTTTTATCTATCCCCTAAAACTTGTACCTTCAAGGTGTCAGAACATGCACAAGGAATCTCCATATTTTCTTTATTAGCAAAGATATTTAAAAAATGAGATGAAATTTGGTGAATAAAAATATTTATAAAAAAAAAATTGCAAATACATAAATTCATTTCACTTTGAGCGGGACTTTGGAGGGTCCAATTCATGGTCATTTTTGGTGGCAATGGTGGTTTGTTCTCCTTTCTAGTGGTTGCATTGCCACTTCCTCCTAGATATTATTTAGTTAGCTACATTTAATATTAAATTGTTGCATTGAATGTAATTAGTTTCATTTCACTTAATCCCATGAAAAACCTAAATTACAATAGTTGAAAAACCTAAAATATCTTCTCTACAAGTTGTTCTCTTTCACTCCTAAATATCTTCTCTACA
>SNQJ01S0257681.1:0-12434 GCA_010110895.2 Picea sitchensis
ATGACTCCATCCCCACACATTTTTGGAGAGCCTTGACAAGCTCCATCAAAGAAGTCCTAAGGCTTTGTGAAATCAATACAGAGCTCATGCAATACCCTTTGGGATTTAATATTAATATTAATATCAAAATTGATGCCCAAAAAAAATATTTTTTTTTCTAAATAAATTTTGGTCGTCGCATATTCGATGACAACTTTTATTGATGCGATGATTTTGCTATATAAAAAATGAAAAGTTGTCGTCGCCTATGTGACGACAATTTCTATTGATGTAGCGGTTTTTCTATATAAACAACAGAAAGTTGTCATCAAATAGGCAATGACAACTTCTATTGATGCGTCGATTTAGCTACATAAACAACAACAAAAAAATTGTCGAATACGCGACGACAACTTCTATTGATGCGTCGGTTTAGCTACATAAACAACAAAAAGTTGTCATCAAATAGGCAACGACATATTCTATTGATGCAATGGTTTATCTATATAAACAACGAAAAGTTGTCGTCGAATAAGCTACGCCATCTTATATTGATGTGACGGTTTAGCTATATAAACAATGAAAAGTTGTCATCGCATATGCGACGACAACTTCTATTGATGCATTGCTTTTGCTATAAAAGTTGTTGTCGCAATTTAGACGAAAAGTTGGTTTCACATTGTTTGCCTATATTGTCGCTTTTGTGATGTTTGATCAAGTTCGTTGAAAATGCCACGTCACATAAACCAATGTTTCAGAGATTCCAGATTCGTCGCCATATCAATGACATAATGTTGTAATAGCGTCGAAATAGTCGTCGCAAAATGGCCCAAATATGCTAGTGAAGTGATGAATGACAATCAATATAATTGAATTTTATTGCAAGCTGTATGTTTTGGAATATTGGTCTCTGAAAATTAGAGATTTTGTTTAATGTACTCGACATATTGTCCCAATCGCATGGGGACATGTTACCAATAAACGTAAAAATTACATATTGGTTGTAGTTTGGTTGTTTTAGACCTTTACGCTGTCCGAGTTTGTATGAAAATGGATCTCTTATTCATATATAATAAAATGGGATTCTTATTTTATTCCATTGTCAAATGTTGTAAAATGTTGCATTGTTGAATACTTGATATGTGAATGATTTACAATGTAACAAATAAGAGAGGTGTATTTCATTGGATAACCCATTGACTCAATCTTTACATCAAATTGCAATAACAAAAACATAAAACAATATTATTATAAAAAATATTTGATTTTGAGATGATTCATTGAAATTTTGTAAAAAAAATTAATAAAATATATACATATGAGTGCATTGTATTCTTATGAACTCAATAGATGGTGCATGCCATAATATAGAAAGTAATTTGTTTTGAGGAGTCATATGCATTCATTCCCATTAATTATATTAAAGCATTGGTGCCAAATACTAAAAAAAAATCATTCTGTAAATGACATAATGTACAATTATATTTATTGTTTCAAAATTTTATGGTGCCCATTCTTACAATACACAACAGTTGTAATGTCCCTTTCCAAATAGGAGCTCCATAGAGGAGGATTAATGGTCTAAACTACCTCGTTAGACTATAGCAAGGCTATAAAGGGGTAAACAAGGTTACTAAAGGTCATTCCAGTCGAGGGTGTTATATTTGGAAAGCGACATTGAGCTAAAAGTAGCTAAAAGCACTTTTAAGCCAACTTGAGCTAAAAATAGAACATATGAGCTAAAATTAGAGTCAATAGCGAATTAGGGTTTCAGGGAGCTATAAAAGAAGGTACAATGACTTAATTCATCATTATGCAGATTTTGACTTGTCATTGAGGAGAGAGGCGCATCTCAGGAGAGATAGTTCAGTAGATTCCAGGAGGAAGACACCAATTGGATTATTTCGATGTTGAGAGACACACCCTAGTCACCGGGGAGATCACATGGGTATTCCATCATTCTTCAACAATAGTTACATAGGTTACAATAGCAAGGGTGCACTTATTTAGGTTGAGGGTGCAACTTCTGAGGAGGTTTAGTGGATTAACTTGTCCCATTCAGGGAGAGTTGAGAGATTCCCCTCCGACCCAATTGAGAGGAAGGCAAGGTGCATATGTTTTCTGGTTTTGCATCAAATTCCAGAGGAGGAATCATCTGGGGAAATTTTTTTAGACATTGGGAGTGCGACACTTTAGGAGGATACATCTGGGGTTCCCGAGTGATCATCAGATCAGATCAAGGGAAAACCTTTCGACCCATTTCACAGTAGGCTAGGGCGATTAGTTTGATACACATCTCATCCAATTCTAATAGTGGAATCACTAGGGCACAATTTTCCAGTATCATAGGGGCGCATTCCCCCAAGGGGATCCATTTGGGGTCCAGACACACCAACAAAGGGGCCGACCAGTCACTAGGACTGAGAGGGACAACATGCTGCATTCTTTGGGACAGTTTCCAGGCCTATCCATGCGATCTAGCCACCAGGGGAAACTTTTCGGACTTGCAACACTTACCGTGCGAGTTGCCATAGCTCAAGATCATCCATTGATCCTACAATAGTCATATATTATTGGGTATTATTATTTAGTTTGCTTATTCTATTATGGCTAAGATCCTTTTGTCATTTGATCTAGCTGAGTGGTTCATTTTTATTCAGGCGCATTTGGTATTGTACTCACATAGATATCATAATATAATATTTGTAGTCTTTTGTCTCATTTGTTATCTATATAGTCATTTATATGTTGTAACAATGAATTATCTATAGTAGATACATCATATTAGTAGTGTTTCCTAGACTAGCCAAGTCAGGAACATTACAGTTGTATCAGAGCTTTAGTCCTTCTAGCATGTGATTAAACATGATGAGTGTAGTAGAGGACCCAGAGGGCCGTGAGCACGTAGGTGATGAATATGTCACTTACAACAAATGCAAGGAGGGAAGAACTAGACCTAATATTTCCCCTTTTCCTCCCAGCTCATAGGAAGAGGAAGAGGCACACAGGGAAGTAGAGAGAAGGGCACAACATGAGGCTGAGAGGATGTTAGGAGATAGATATGAGAGACTGGAGGGAAGTGGTAAGGCCCCCATGGAACAAAAGGAATCCTTCATGCAGGTAATCAACAATATGGTATTTATTCAGCAAGCCATGACTCAGTCTTTGGCACATATGGTTGATAGACTCGCTATAGTGGGTACCCCGTGCACACAAGCCTCACATGTAGCATAGGGGAACTCAGGGGAAGGCAACATAACCTAGTCACCTACTAACACATACACCTCTTCGAGTAGGATTCCCAGGCCATTATTCCCCAGTTCCAGAGGGCACCTCTAGAAGCATCTCAACAACCGATAACACAGAGGCCACCCACTTAGGCGAAGGAAATTATAGAGTACAGGAGGGAGTATGCAACATTGGGCCGTGACTTCCATCAAGACATGCCCTTGGTCGAGTATTGTGGAATCATACTCAGGAACCGCCCCAAAGAGCCATAGAGAGGAGGAAAACAATAGCAGCAGGGTCATAACATTGATTTCATCCAGAAATTCGGTAAGCTCATCATACCTTCTTTTGACGGATCGTCCAAATGCACTGCTAGATCTTGGGTACAAAATCTAGACACATACTACAAGCTCAACTAGATGATTGAGACAAAGGCCATCAGTTTCACTACTCTACATTTGGAGGGTGAGGCACACGATTAGTGGCATCATGGATTAGTGACATTGGGTCATAGTCACATCATCCTCTACAGGGAGTTCACAGAGAGACTCATGGAAATTTTTTATAGGAGGGATCTCGAGATCCGTTTCAAGGATATAGTTGAGTCAAACTGGCATAGTAGAGGCATTCATCACAGAGTTTTAGTGGGTTGCAATGGAAGTGACAAATATATCAGATCCCAAGTTGATCATGTTATTCACAGAAGGGCTCAAAGAACCCTTGAGAGGATGGGTGAAGACATACATGCCTCACACATTGTCGGATGCCATCTTACGCACTTGACATTTGGTATACTCAGTGTCAAAGACTAAACCCTTTTCCAAACTCTTCGTACCATAGAGGGACAGAGACAGGAAGCCATTCCAGAGAGAATGGAATGGAAAGGAGAAGCTATATGATGAGATGGGGAGAAATATTATGAGGAAGAAGCTCTGACTCACCTACCAGGACCCTTGGGTCCAAGGCCATAGGTGCATAAGCAAGGGAGAGATTCATTATATTGAGGTGGCAAAAGACAATGTGGATAGTGAGGAGGAGGAGCATGAAAATGGATCCACCATCTCAGAGGATGAGTCGGCATGGGTAGAGGAGAAGCCTCCCCGTAGGCCATCGATATTGACAGCAACCCACCCATCGGTAGTTCCACAGCCCCTGGAGTAGGATAACAGATGGAAACTGGAAAAGGGAGGAGTCATAGTGGCCCTTTATGGTGTTCCCAAGTGTGATACCCTCTGGATTAGAGGGATTATTCAGGGATAATGAGAAATATCCCTGATAGATGGTGGGTCCACCCACAACTTCATTGATGCTTCATTGGTGTTGAGACGGGCACTTCAAACAAAGGATTTTGAGGGGTTTGATGTTGTAGTCGCAAATGGCCATAAAGTGGAGTGTCTAGAAAGATTTTTGTACTTGGAGATAAATTTAGGTAACTACATCCTAAGAGACACATTTTATGTGGTTTACCTATCTGACATAGATGTGGGGCATTGGGAGTCAAGTTATTGATCACATTGGGAAAAATCACGACCAACTACCAAACCTTATAGATGGGGTTCAGAGACAATGACGGGAAGAAGGTTGTTCTGAGGGGCATGTCGAAAGGAGAACCCAAGACAGTTTTGGCCAAGAGGGTGGAGAGGATATTCAGGTATGGGGAGATAACATATGCCACAAAGTTCTTGATCACTACGCTGAAGGATTCAGAGGGTCGACCGCAGTATCAGATAGAGATCAGTAACTTGTTGGGGTGACATTAGTAGTTTTTTAGTTTGATTACACTAGAGAGACCACCTGACAGAGGGTTTGATCACACCTTTGAGTTGGAGGAGGGCGCCAAACCTATGATCACACCACCCTATCATCATCCTAGGAGGTTCAAGGATGATATAGAGAAAGAAATTAAGGAATTGCTAGTGATGGGACACATTAGACCTAGTAGCAGTCCATTTGCTTCTTTAGTTGTCTCAGTTCTGAAGAAGGATGGTACCATGAGGATGTGCATTGATTATCAGGCCTTGAACAAGAAAACCATCAAGAACTGGTATCATGTCCCTCGCATTGACGATTTGATGGATGCAATGCATGGGAAAATTTTCTTCTTCAAGATTAATCTATGCTCTAGATATCATCAAATCAACATACAGGAGTAGGACATAGAGAAGACAACATTTTGGTGCCATTTTTGTCATTTCGTTTTTCTGGTTATGCCATTTGGGATAACCAATGCACTGGAAACATTTCAATCTTTCATGAACCACATATTCAGGGATCAGTTGAGGAAATCAATCTTGGTTTTCTTCGACAACATCTTGGTCTACAACAAGACTTGGCAGGAGCATATGAGGCACTTGGATGAGGTATTGAGCATCATGGAGGCACAATCACTATATGCCAAAGAGTCCAAGTGTGATTTTAGTATGACAGAGTTAGTTTACTTGGGCCACATCATAAATTCATAGGGGGTACATGTACACTAGGAGAAGATCAGGGTCATTCTGGATTGGCCAACACCCAGGAATGTGACAGAGTTGAGGAGATTCTTTGGGCTATGCATCTATTACAGATGATTTATAAGGGGTTTTTCTCAGCTTGGAGCACCACTTATATATCTCACCCGAGATGGGGCCTTCATCTGGACCGATGAGTCACAAAAATACTTTGATCACATGAAGGAATTCATGGGCACCTGTCTAGTGTTAGCATTACCAGACTTCACTTTTCCATTTATATTAGAGTGTGATGCATCCGAAGAGGCTATCGGGGCAGTTTTGATGTAGGGATGACACCCCATTGTATTTGAGAGAAGGAAGCTCAGTCAGCTCGAGAGTTTGTACTCCATTTATGACAAGTAAATGTTGGCATTCATGCATGCCTTGACCAAATTCAGACAATATTTGGTGGGTAGCAAATTCATGGTCAAAAGAGATCACAATAGCTTGAAGTATTTCCTTGAGCAGAAGGATCTCAGTGAGTGCCAACATAAATGGGTGACGAAGGTCTAGGCATTCGAATTCGACATAGAGCATGTCAAGGGGAAGAAGAACAATGTGGTCGATGAGCTATCGAGGAGACCTACGACATGCTCTTTGATGGATATTTCATCAGATTGGAAATCCCACTTGTTAGTGGAATATTCCAAGAACGAGTTCGTTTGTGAGGTTATGAATGTATAGATTCAGGATGGTAGGTACATGTTCATTGATGATGTCATATTCTACAAATATAGAGTCTACTTAGAACTAGATTCAGGACTCAAGAAGAAGATCCTAGAAGTAGTTCATTATTCCTCACTAGTAGGCCATCATGGGTTTTTCAAAACCTACAGAAAGATCAGAGAGAGGTTCTAATGGAAGAACCTTAAACAGGATGTTATGAAGTACATCAGTGAGTGTGTGAATTGTTAGAAAAAGAAGTCAGCGCATACTCTTCCAGCAGGGATACTTCAACGACTCCCCATTCCAAAGAAGAAATGGGAGAGCATATCAATGGATTTCATCATAGGCCTACCCAAGGTCTAGGGTGAGGATTGCATCTATGTAGTGGTTGACAGATTGACCAAGTTTTCTCACTTCTATTCCATATCGATAGAGTACAATGCATTTCAGGTAGCCGATTTATTCTTCAGAGAGATCTTTAGACATCACGGGTTTCCAAAGAACATCATCAGTGACAGGGATAGTCAGTTTATTGGGACATTCTGGAGGGAGTTGTTTAGATTGGTGGGGACAGAGTTGACACCCAACACCATCTATCACCCTCATACATATGGGCAGACCGATATCTTCAACAAGTGGGTTGAAGCGTATTTGAGGAACTATGTAGGTGGGAAGCAAATAACATGGTTGAGATGGCCACATTTAGGAGAGAGTTACTACAACACCACTTTCTACATGTCCATTGGTATGACACCCTTCTTAGCATTGTACGGGTATGATGCTCCCACTTTAGTAGACTTGGTTTTCGGGGAGAGAAGAGCTCCCAAGGCCAAGGATTGGATCACAGAGAGTTGGGCGATTCTCAAAGTGCTAAAAGATAACCTGCAGACAAAACATAACTGACAGAAGATGAGTGTGGATAGGCATAGGATAGAGCGTAGGTTTGAGGTTGGGGATTTGGTTTTATTGAGACTCCAACCTTGTAGACATTCATCTCCTAAGAAGAGTGGGGCCGACAAGCTCAATCCTATATTTTATGGCCCCTACAGGATCATGTGTCAAGTAAGATATATTTCTTATGAGTTGGAGATTCCATAGGGGAGCAAGATTCATAACTTGTTCCATGTATCTTGCCTCAAGAAGGTAGTGGGACAATTCATCAACACATCAAAGGAGTTACCCCCATTGGATGAGGAGGGATAGTTGGATTTGGTTTTGCAAGAGGTACTAGAGTTTTGGGAGTGCAAAATGAGGAGCAGGGTCATCAGAGAGTGTTTGATCAGATGGAGAGGGATTCTAGTAGAGGATGCTACTTGGGAGAGTGAGCAGGTTTTGCAACACCCTGGATTGGTATTGATTGAGGACATGTAATTTTGGGAATGGAGGACTGTAATGTCCCTTTCCAAATAGGATCTCTAGAAAGGAGGCTTAATGGTCTAAACCACCCCGTTAGACTATAGCCAGGGCTAGAAAGGGGTAAACAAGGTTACTAGAGGTCATTCAAGCCGAGGGTGTTATATTTGGAAAGTGAAATTGAGCTAAAAGTGGTTAAAAGCGCTTGTAAGCCAACTTGAGCTAAAAATAGAACAAATGAGTTGAAATTAGATTCAATAGCGAATTAGGGTTTCGGGGAGCTATAAGAGAAGGTACAATGACCTAATTCATCACTATGCATATTTTGACTTATCATTTAGGAGAGAGGTGCATCTCAGGAGAGATAGTTCAGTGGATTCCAAGAGGACAACACCAGTTGGTTGATTTCGGTGTTGAGAGACACACCCTAGTCATTGGGGAGATCACATAGGTGTTCAATCATTCTTTAGCAGTAGTTACACAGGTTCCAGCAGCAAGGGCGCACTTATTTAGGGTGAGGGTGTAGCTTCTAAGGAGGTTTAGTGGATCGACTTGTCCCATTCAGGGAGAGTTCATAGACTCCCCTCTGAACCAATTGAAAGGAAGGCAAGGCACATATTTTTCCTAGTTCCTCATCCGATTTTGATGGAGGAATCATCTGAGGTGCATTTTCCAGACATTGGGAGTGCAATAATTTGGGAGGATACATCTGTGCTTCCCGAGCGATCATCAGATCAGATCCAGGGAAACCCTTCTAACCCATTTCACAGTAGGACAGGGCGATCAGTTTGAGACATGTCTCAATCGATTCTGACGGTGGAATCACTAGGGTGTAGTTTTCTAGTAGAAGAGGAGTGCATTCCCCCAAGGGGATCCATCCGGGGTCCAGACACACCAGCAGAGGGGCCGATCAGTCACCAGGATTGAGAGGGACAATAGGGTGCATTGTTTGGGATAGTTTCCAAGACTATCCGAGTGATCTAGCAACTAGGGAAAACTTTCTAGACTTGCAGGAGTTACCGTGTGAGTTGTCATAGCTCCAGATCATCCATTGATCTCGCAGTGGTCATATATTATCAGGTATTATCATTTAGTTTACTTATTGTATTTCGACTAATATCCTTTTGTCATTTGATCTAGCCAAGTGATTCATTTTTATTCAGCCGCATTCGACATTGTACTCACAGAGATATCATAATATAATATTTGCAGTGTTTTTGTCTCATTTATTATCTATATAGTCATTTATATGTTGTAACAATGAATTATCTATAGTAGATACATCATATTAGCAGTGTTGCCCAGACTAGCCAAGTCAGGAACATTACACATGTACTTACCAAGGTGGGTTGATTAAGAGCGCACTGGTACGTTTGAACAATAAAATCACAAAAAAAAAACCTTTGTTGCAACCTCCATCTGCCCCAATTTTTTATAGTTATATGGAACATCCATTAAAACCTCCACTTTGAATAGTGGAGATTTTTTTGAATTTTTTTTCAAATCTTATAACACTAAAAACATCTCCTACAAGGTGTTTTCCTCGTAGTGATTCTTCTTGAATTGAAGATTGTGTTTCAGTAATACTTCCAAGGCCATGTTGGCATGCTATACCTATGCAACCGCGAAAATAAAAACATCAATATAATGAAATGACTTAGGTGGGGACAAAAAAATGTCATTGATAAGGTGAAAAAAAGTGGTTGGGCCATTGGGGGGTCCAAAATTCATGACCAAACCCTCATAAATTCCATTGGTCTTGAAGGTTTTTTTCCAAGTTTCCAAGGGATATATCTTCACCTAATGATAGCCAAAAGTTAAATAATTTTTGGTAAAATGATAGTCTCATGGAATATTGATATCTTTTTTATGGTAATCTTATTGAGGGTGCAATAATAATTGATCATGCTAAGTCATAGTGTTCTTTATTAGGGATAAAGAAAGAATGTGAACCAAAAAAAAAGGTGCTAGGATAAATGTGACCTTCTTTTAGAAGTTTGTTCATCTTAATTTCAATTTTAATGCTCTTAATGGGGACATAGGAAATAGTCTAGGTCACTAGGAAAAGAGGCTCCTAGTATGAGATGAGTGTGAATATTTAATGTGCATGCAAGAATTGGATTTTGGATTGTGGGGTTCTTTACTAACAGCTACATAAGAGGTTATAAAGGATTTACTAGGTGCAAACCACACAAAGGGCCAAATTCTTTCTCAACATGACTTGTTTAAGAGTAATGTTTCTAGAAAGGATATGGGATGGAGAGAGCTACATAGGTTAATTTATAATTTTTGTTATCTTCACAAATTGTGTAGAAAAAAATCATACTAATCATTGGGATCAAATTAATAAGGGCACCTAAGGATAAGGTCATAAGAATTTAGGGGGTGACTTCACACTCAACTATATCAATAAGAGGTTTAATGGAAAAGGTAAAAGAGAAACAATTATTATTAAGGACGTAGATACCATCATATTTAACCTTGCTAAGGTGATATGGTCAAGGGTGAGGGGTAGTGGGAATAAGGAAATGATAAACAAGGTGATATGCTCAAGGGTGAGGGGTAGTGGGAATAAGGAAATAATAAACAAGGGAATGTGAAATCAAGTTCTCGGTGATATGCTCAAGGGTGAGGGGTAGTGGGAATAAGAAAATAATAAACAAGGGACTGTGAAATCAAGTTCTTTTGATTGCAGTTATCAAAGATCAATATAGCCATACCTTTTTTATTTTGCAAGTATGTGTGAAGAACTTCTCCCTGAAATACTTACAAGACGAGTGAAGAGTTTCTCCTTGAAATCCATGGAATATTAGATCTAAACATGTGGGATTGAGTTTCTCCTTGAAATCCCTTACCAGACGAGTGAAGAGTTTCTCCTTGAAATCTATGCAATATTAGATCTAAACATGTGGGATTGAGTTTCTCCTTGAAATCCCTGGAATATTAGATCTAAACATGTGGGATTCGATTGCAATTATCAAAGATCAATATAGCCATACCTTTTTTGATTTTGCAATTATGTGTGAAGAGTTTCTCCTTGAAATCCGTGGCATAATTACAAGACGAAAGAACTAATATTAGATCCAAACATGTGGGATTCTTTATACTAATGACTTATGTCTTGATTGGGGTTGGTGTCATTTGGTTTCTAGTAAAGCCATACATTCTTTGAGTAATTTTGGATTGAGGATGCAACATTTATCCGAAAGTGACGAGTTTTTAATAAAAATGATAGTATTTGAGGTTGCATGATGGTGAATTGATGGGTATAGGTTTATATGGGTTAGTTCGTTTGGGTGATCGACCAAGAAATGAGGATATATGATCAGTTTTTGTTAAGTTCTCAATGCTCACTAGATAACCTTATCCAATGTGGGAGTCTCACATAAATCCACTTCATTAGAGCCAGTAATAAGCCAAAAGTAAACTTAACAATAAGTACACCTCTTTTATATCTCAAATTTGAAGTTGGAGTTACAACTTAGAAAAGACATTGATATATTGTTGTAACAATTGTCATGGAAATTACTTGGGGTACACGCACCCAATGTGTTAGGAGATTTTAGTGATATCCTGGTGGATATAAATGCTCTCCTATAGAATGGTAGAGTTCTTCCCACGGAGAGAGAGGTCGGGTCTAGCTTAGCCTTTAAGCTCAACATAGAAAGTGTAGCATGTTGCAACTTCACAAGAATTGAACATTTAACACACTTTACAAGACTTGGAACCAAGAGTGCAATGATTCTCCATCAATAATACCACGAAATTTAGGCAAAGTTAAAAGGCTAACGCTAAAGAAGTTGACGTTGACGGTGACATCTTGCAAGACTATAATACATTGATCATCTCGTGCATATGTTGTTGTTCTTCTTGATCCATTTGTTACAATGATATTTTCAATATTGTTTTGACACTTTCATGGATAGTACACTGGTTTGGCCCATGTTTGAAGTATAATTTCCTAAAACATAAAAATGGCCCAACGAATGTCACCAAGAACTTGGTGCATTGGTTTATTGTTATGTGGGAACAATACTCTATATATTGTATTGATTAGCAGAGGCCATGAAGACCCAGGTGCATTATCTTGTGAGAAGGGTGGAACATACTTTAAGAGAATTATTGAGGTATTTCAAAGAAAATGGAATTATGAAATAATTCATGCTTCCATATAGTACTCAACAAAATGGGGTGGATGAGATGAACAAAATCATAGTTGAGTGTGTTAGAATCATGTTTTAAAGTAAGAACTTTTCTAATAGTTTGTGGGTTAAAGTTGAACTTTGTACTTACAAAATAGAAGTCCAACTATGCTTTTAGAGCATAAAACTCATTTTTAAGGTTTTTTTTTTTTTGGATACAAACCATTTATTAATCATTTGAATTTTTTTTTGGAGTAAAGGATTTTCCCACATTCTAAAAGGAAATAGAAGGAAACTTAATGCAAAGTCTCTCAAATGTATTTTTATTGGTTTTTTTGTTGACCACAAGACTTCAAAATGTATAATTTTATTGATCATAAAGATTTCTCAAGTAGGGATGTTATATTTATTTAGATGATAATCAAGGAGAGTAGTCAAGTTTCATGGAAAATATTTGAAGAAGGCATTGAAGAGGAAGCAATAGTAGAAGCAACTAAAGCTCAACATGAAAATTTGATGAAATTCAAAGTAGTATTGAAGCTTCAACCAACCAGAATACACCAAGAAGTAATCA
>SNQJ01S0257682.1:0-12533 GCA_010110895.2 Picea sitchensis
TATTAAACACAAAGGCAGATTTAAAAGGAAATTTCACATCCTATCAAGAAATCTCAGACAGGATGAGGTTAGATTAAAGCCTTATTTTTTATGGAACACTTGAGCAGAAATAAATTCCACCGTATGTAATAACTAAAGCATGATAAACAATTGCCCGCACGGTCCAATGCACTCTAGTTCTCGCTATTGGCTTCAATCAATCTTGCATAGTACAAATGACAATCTTTGAAAGGATCATCAATGTCATGACAAATTTTACATGGTTATTTAGGTATAATACACACCTTTCATACAATTAACATTTATTAGGGCATATACTTACACATATACAGCGATTAAAAAAAGTCCATCCCCTGCTGTACAACATATAAGTTGAAATATGCATCACCACTATCTTTAACCCGGACAGTCCAATGCACTCAAGCTCTCGCTATTGGCTTCAATTAAATGAAGCGATCATCCACATAAATCTTGCATAGTACAAATGATAATCTTTCAAAAGATCATCAATGTCATTATAAATATTGCATGTTTATTTAGGTATAATACACACCTTTCATATAATTCATCCACATCAATCTTGCATAGTACAAATCACAATCTTTCAAAGGATCATCAATGTCATTATAAATGTTGTATGTTTATTTAGGTATAATACACACCTTTCATACAATAAATAATTTTCTTAAGGTATATAATCACATATACAGCGATAAAAAAATACATCCCGTTGTACTACATATAAGTTGAAGGATGCATCACCCCTATCTTTTAGGGTTGCTACTTACATTCTTGTGGTCCACAGAAACTGGCCCTATCGGAACTTCCGTCATGACCTAACATAGGGAAATATCCATTTCTTTGTCCGATGCACTCAAGCTCTGGATATTGCCTTCAATTAATTCAAGCGATTATCCACAATCAATCTTGCAGAGTACAAATGACAATCTTTCAAAGAATCATCATTGTCATTATACATGTTCCATGTTTCATGTTTATTTACTATAATACACACCTTTCATGCTATAAACATTTCTTAGGGTATATAATTAAACATATACAGCGATAAATAAATCCATCTCCTGTTGTACGATATAAGTTGAAAGCTGCATCACCCCTATCTTTTAGGGTCGCCACTTTCACTCTTTTAGTCCACAGAAACTACCCCTATTGGAAATTCTGTCATGACCTAGCTTAGGGAAATATCCATTTCTTTCCAACCACTTGCTTCCGTTATACCAATAATTGGAACTTTGTCCATTGTACTTACAGCTAGATATTTACAACATTAAATAAAATTATCCTCCATTCCACAACAAAGGATAACAATTCCAAGATGCATTATTACCCTTGTTTCTTAAGTTGAAACCACCCGTGCTTTTGGTTTGCATAAACAGCCCCCACCGAAGCTTCTGTCATGACCTTCTGCAGACAAATAGATGTTTCCTTCACATCACTTCCTTCTGCTATACCAATCGTTGAAACTTCTATATGCTTCTCGTCAATTGAACCAGAATGAGAAGTATGAACATTCAAGGTAGCATGTGCTTCTGCCCTTGAATTACCAAATTTCTCATTGCCCTCTGATATGGTGGCCACAAAATCATGTCTACCTGTTTCATGATAATCATCAGTATTTTCTGATAGGATTTCCCAGTTTTCCGTGCTTGGTATAGTGAGGCAACCCTTCTTATGCTGCTCCAACTCAACCTTACTTGGCAGAATAACATAGTCATCAACAGGATTATAGAAAGGATCTGGGTCTCCAGCCTTCAGCCAGTGTTTTAGTATACGAAAAACACGCTCATCACAGACCAATCCCCGATGATCTCCAGGCACACCTATCCTTTCCTCTGCCGCAAACCCATCTGCCTGAGAAGTAAAATCAACTGCTAATGTTACACAACCATTGTAACAGTACAAAATTCCTATAAAAATTGGTCCTCCACGAATTGTTCTCACTTAACCAGTTTCTGAATCATAAAGCATAAAATCATCACATACTACATAGAATTTAATAATGTCAGCATTCTTGGAAGAGTACACAAGGATAAATATACTTTTGTAATGGCTCTATGATTTAATGCAAATATATTATGGAAGTCATTACAAGGATGGTTGGGCTAATAGAAGTCATATACAAGAGATCGGTTCAAAGCTGGAACGTATGGTGGTGTGCTATGATTATATGGCACTAACAATAAGGAGGATCTCCATGGGAGGTTTGGTTGTCCATGTCGCAAGTCTCTAAATACAGGATTTCTCAGTGCACAAACAATATTGGACTTGATCACCACATATTCAAAATGCTCGAAGAGGCTGGCTATATATCTGGTTCTTGCTTCAAGTATAATTTGTATTCCATTTTAGCTGGTCAGACTCGGCTCAAACGTATGCAGAAGCAATCTTTGACAAACAACTTGCTACATGAAATACATGCTTGCCAAAATCTGTGATGTTAACCTATCGGAAAGTAACAGATTACTGAGGCTGAAAACAAATAAGGCTCAAATTTCAGTCCAAATCTGAAAAAGAAAAACAAGCTGGGAGAAAGTGAAGCAGTACAAATTTAGTATACAGTGTACAACAGCACCTCCCAAGGATAAAAAACGTTTTCTAGAAGATTCGCAGATAAAATAGACTTAAACGGCAATCTTCAAACTGACAATAACCTGGATCCTTGATACTCTCGTCTTACTCGATTCAACAAAAGAAAGAAAAAAGGGTTTTCTAATGGAAGCTATGGAAATGCTAAAGTCAAACAAAATGGATACCAAACAGGACATTTTGCAATGCAAATGCTATAGACGAGCAAAACATTTACTGAACAGAACAGCCTGCTGTCACTTGTACTCACCATAGCCGATTCCAGGGGGACGGTTCCATCACCTTCCACACAAGTGTATACAGCCTGGAATCAAAAGAAAGAAATGTTAGCAGGATGCTTTCTCTGACTGTGAAGATTCAAGCACTTGATATGAATGTCACTTGTGCAGGAAAAAAAACATACAAAAGACAATACAAGACAGAAACAGAAATTTCACAGTTTAAAGGAAATGTCTTTGTATTACATTTTAAAAATACACAGATTTCTTAATACATAGTGTATCAAGCCATGGTGGTTCACCATATTTTGCAGGCCTGTCATATAGAATCTATTGGCATCCACCATTTTTTATAGGACTATTAGGGAAAATAAGCAAGGATTTCTGACATTCTGATAAACACACTGAGCTTGGCATATGCAGGGTGCCAATGGCAACCGAGTCTGGGGAGGGGAGAGGCGAGAAGGGAGGTACCCCCTAATCCATCGTCCAAGAGAATCTGTAACTGGATCAAAAGGACCCATGGCAGCCGCAGTGCCCTCCAGCTTATCTGGTGGCAAGCCCAAATCAATCTCAAAGCATCTAAAAGGAGTACTGGAAAAAGTGGGAGAAATTCCAAGGCTGGAGATCACCTCAGCCTGGTTGCGAGGCAATAGCCAATATATAAAAGACCATGCAGTAATATGTTTTTTGGGATGGTGGCCCTCTGAGTAAACACTCCAGTGATGGGTCATARTGAAATGGTAAGTCAAGGGATCTGTAGATCTCAAGCTATACACCAAAAAGTGTTTTTATAGCAATTTTCTCACACAAAGATGACAGAATACATATTTGCAGCAGGAACATACTTTATTAATTCAAGTAGCCTGAATATGAGGTACTGRACAAAGAGGACTTCAACAAAGAAGATCTTTCCAGAGCCCTGAATCCTGATATGGATTCATCTCTACTCCTTTTCTCTCAGATTTTGGAATGAAGAAAACCTAAAAGACAGGAAACAAACCGGGTATATTCACAAAATCCTTGGATATTTCAAAAGCTCCATCTCTACTCCCTAACTAACACACTGGGTATCTTCACAAAATCCTCAGATATTTCAAAGAAGATATTTCAAAAGCCCAAGTATGAATCCCATCTCTACTCCTTACCTCTTGAATTTTAGGATGAAGAAATCCTAGAAAACATAAGAAATACACTTTGGTAGTGTTACAGCTCAAACTCTTGCTAAGGGAAAGTCCCAACCTGCGGAGGAGAGCTTGGGGCAACTACTAGGCAAGCCACCCACTGTCACCTCAGTGGCCTTGCCTCTTCACTTTAAGGCTAGGGTTCCTAACCTAAGGAGGGTATTCCTAGGGGTCAAACTAAGTCTGGTCGTTGTGTTGAGAAGGGGAGATCTTCAAGACTTGGTTTGACTAAGTGTTTGGCAAACTCAACACTATCTTCTCTCAAAGGTTTAAGCAATTCAAGTATGAGTGAAGAAAACGCCAAATCATCAATTATGAACAAGCTTATGAATGTTAAACTTAGACAACATTGCTCATTCAAATGTGCTTGGAAAAGTGAAGTGTTTGTATTGCTTCAAATATGAGTGCCAAAGTAACCAAAGCAATGTATCATTTACCATTCATCATTATATAGAACCATCATCATCCACAGATTACATGCCATAAACCAATTGCAATTATGAGGACAATAAGCGTGCAATACTGTTATCAAACCACAAGGAGAGCAATATTGAAATGATCCAATGAATTATTTAACCAATGAAGAGAGAGCAGTCTTATGCTTGTGTGTATGAGACAGTCATGAAAAGAGAACAAGCATTTTTAGAGCATGTATCATAGACCATTCACATGTTTCGATATCCAACAAGTGTAACCAATAGTCAATGCTGTAAAAGATGTCCAGACTGTGTAAATAAACAGCAAATAGAGAAAAGTACGAACAGTGTGGTAATAATGATCAAATTGCGATGTTATATTTGATCAAATGGTGATCTTTCCTATGAGTGAAATGCCGTATACCATAAAGAACAGTGATGCTGTAACAATGCCCTTAAATCTGTGTGAAGAGGGCAGCAAACAAAAGAGTATACAAGCAACCAAAATGCCTTATCATACTCAGATTATATGCAAAGGTTTGTGTGTTTGTCCTTTAAATTATGTGCCAAACCATGGAAAATTCACTAGTTATCAGTCCACATAATATGATAGCATTCAGTGTTCTTCAAACCAGAGATTTAGGACAGTTGATCAATGTATGTTTGCACCAGATTTAAACCATAAAACAATGCTGAAGGAGAGTCATATGTGCTGATCATAAAGTGGAAAAATAGACTATGTATACCAGCACCAAGCCAGCGAGATTCATTAAGTCTTTTAAGCATATACCATCAGCATTAAATGAAGAACAAACCAATATTATCAGAACCGGAAACCAGACCAGACCGGTCGACCTCAAAAATGCGAAACTGGGCCGGACCGGAAAAAAAACGGTCGACCAAAAACTACATGAAATATTCAAATTTTGAAAAAAAAAACATATATATTCATGTGCATCCATATGAAGCCAAACCATTTATACACAAATATGCAAAGTTTCTCATTTATATAGCAAGTAAGAGTGCATATAAATAGAATAGCACCGAATGCAATCCATCTTTGAACCAAAATACATAAACAAAGAGGCTTTAAATGGCCTCTAGAATCCAAAAAAAATATTGTTATAACAAATAACTACATATCATCAAGATCATTACTTATATTAGGATCCTCATCCTTAGTGTCACCCCCTAAGGCTTTAAAATAAAATAGAAAAATCTTAACACGCCTAATAAGTGATTTTACTTGAGTGAATGGTACATTTTTACTAGGGTCGTGACAAAAGAGTTCAACAATCAATGTCACCAACATCGAGGTACATAGAGGGCTAGGTTCTCTTGATTAAATGCCAGTTCCATACCCTCATACATGATAGAATCCAGTGGAAACGTTGCAATCCTGAAAACTGTAGTCTGCTGAATTTTGAATGAGCCTAAAATTCTACTTTCTCCATATGAAGTCGAATGAGATTGGAACTACTCTCAAACATCTTGAAACAATTAATGGTAATGTTAAAAATTTAAGTAAAAGTGGCATTCTCCTTTATCTTTCATTTTGTAAAAGTGTCATTCTCCTTTATCTTTCATTTTCATCCTTTTACTTAAATTTAACATTACCATTACCCTAGGGTTAGGTAATAGGCCCTCTTCCATTGAACATTTTTTTTTCTAAGAAAATTTGAAATCCCTGGGCCTAGATGTTTTGTATGGATGCTATACAGAACCGGTCGGTTTCGTGAAAATGGCCAGTTCCATATGGAACTGCCCAAGAACAGTTTTGATGCTCCGGTTGGACCATTTTTCTCTGCCAACTGGTTCAACCAGCCGGTTTTGCTGGTTTTAATAACACTGGATCAAACTCTGCAGTTTAGACAGTGAATAACCCTATAAACAGTAAGTAAAGAAAGGTGATGTTTTAGTATTTAATAAGGTCGTTGGACGCTCTCATGCATTGATTTGTTCCTATGGAGTGTATGGAGCAAGAAAACATCAAAATGTTGCATTGATAATAATCTAACCAGTAAGCGATATAACCTTTACCCAAGCACATGTTCAGATTTGTAATCAAAGACAAGGTTAAATGAAAATCCACAAAAGATAAGATCGTTCAACCTCTAGCCTTATCATTTAACTTTATATGAGTATGTAGACCATTAATGTGGTTCAACGTTGCAAAACATTCCTTGGTTAATGGTCATACATTACGTTCCAAGCATTTTGTCTTAGGGCATCCCATAAAATAATCAAATCAAGCATCTCAAAGGGCATTGTTTCCATCCTTATACACACTTGCAAACATGGACTAAGTCTCAATCCACTTAGTGTGTCCTCGGAGGCACACTGCCTAAGTTCAAGCCCACTGTCACCTCGACTTGAACTTCTTCCGTCTAGGCTTACTCCTAGGGAAGCCAAGGGGGGTAGACCCTAGTTACTATGTGAGTTGTTAGGTGAAATCTAGGAGTTAATTTTAATTTGTTAAAGGTTGGGGGAAACTAGCCTATATGAGAGGCAAGCAATGCAATGCAAACCTTTAATGCAAAAGCAAACCCTTCCCTAAGTCAACTAAGACTAGTGCCTAAGGTTGGGCAATGGGGTCAACTAAAGTTACAACAAAAGATTAATACAAATCTAAAGAATAATTTTACAAGACTTTACAATTAGATTAGATACAAAAGAATTGAAACAACTATCAACAATGTGAAGAATATCTAAATGTTACAACTAGATACAAAGATACAATTACCTAAAAATGAAATGAACAAGCACTTGTTAGATCTAACCTCTTCTTTAATTTTGCAGAAATGAAAGGAAGTAGATCAAGATGCATTTACAACAAACACGACATCAAACCCAAACAATGAAGTGCCCCAAGAGAGGTGCGCAACTTCAAAGGGGTTGCTCAAGAGACCAATGCGCAACTTCAAGAGGAGATAAGACAATGCAGGAAATGAAGCCTCCACGGGCCAAGTGCGCAACTTAAGAGGAAGGATAAAACTTGAAGAAAAGGCCTCCATGGGCACTAATGCGCAACTTCTAGGCTCAACAACTCAACCACCATAAAGCTCAATAAAACTACTTGAAAGATAACTTGAAATGAAAGTGTTGTAGAAAGTAAAGAGCATGAACCACTTAAAATGAATTATGAAGTTAAACAATCAGTTGTGTAGGTAAATTTTAGGAATTAGGTTAATTAGGTGAAATTGAACCCTAGACTAGGTGGCTTCCCCAAAACTCCCACCGCTTTGGCCAAAATGACTGTTGGGTGCTCAAGAAGCAAGGCAAACAAGGCCTTACCCTAGCTCCACAGGTCAATCCAGGAAACAAGGGTGCTCAACAAGGGGGACACCTAGTGCCGTGAGATCATCCCTGATCTAGCACCCCAAGCCGCCTCCTCAAGTTCCTTGTTTGATGGCGAAAGTTGCAACAGTTAAGGGTGATCTAATTAAACTAAAAGATTGATCCCCTTGAGATTAAGATAGATTGATTAAGCAATTAAAGATTATTTGAGTTAAGTTCTTGAATGAAAAAGTAAATGACAAGTGCTTAAAAAAAATATACAAAGAAATAGATTATGCCTCCATGGGCTTAAGCAAGATAAAGAGATGAAAGTAAGTGCTTCTAAACTACTAAGATATCACATGAACTTGAAAGAGCAACTGGAAGCATAAACCATCAACTATCTACCAAACTAAACTAGCCTTACGATATAGCATGGGTGGCAAATCCAATCCTCTTTGCTAGGTGTAGGCAAAAGAATGCAAGAAAGGAAAAACTTAACTTGAGAAAGGAAAGCAAGTAAACCTAGCCACACAACCTTGTCTTAAGGACAAGTGGGGCAAACAAATAAAACTTAAAACAGAAAATAAGATCTAAGTCATAGCCTTACGATATAGCATGGGTGGCAAAGCCAAGCCTCTTTGCTAGGTGTAGGCAAAAGAAATAAAAATTGCAGAAATTTAAATAAACTTCATAAATGCAAGCCCTAGAGACTCTCTTGGAGCTTGCTTACAATGTGAGAAAGTAGAGGAAGAAGAAGGTATTCAATACCCTAGCTTAGGAGGTTACTCTTGGACGTTTTAGGGACCCAAATGGGGTGTAACACATCTTTATTGGTTCAGACCTGCAACAAATCAACAAACAAAACTTGCTAGAAAAGCTGCAAAAACACCAAAAACTTGGGAAAATTTCTGTTAGCAATAACCAGAAATTTTGTGTGTAAATTTTACTAAGTAAAATAGATTTGTATGACCTCTCCAAACTTGTTAGAATGCCAAAAACGAAATGGAAAAGTACAGAAATATGAAACAGAAATTTTTAGAGGTTGAAAGTGGGTAAAGAGGAAGATTTTCAGATCTGAAATATTCACCTAAAACCCTTAGGTAATCCTGCAAATCTTGAATACAAAGCTACAAGAACCAAGAGGATGTGAGTAGATCTATGAGGTAAACCAAAATACTTTGAAATACCCAAATAAAAGAACTCACTAGATCTATGATAATACTATCACAAATCTATCCAAGCAAAATACTTTGCTTGGAATTCCTACTCTAGATCTATAAGATAAGCATGCACAAGAGAAATAAAAAGAACAAAATCACCTCATATGTTGCTAGATGGCACCAAGAAGACTCTCAACACCATGGATCTGTTAGAATATGATGGATGTGCTCATTTAACCATAGACAATATCACTATTGTCACCCAACCATAGGCCGAAGCCACCACCGAGCACCTTAACCTTGACAGAGAATCATTCCGGAAGCAAACCCTAGGCTAGATAGCCAAACAAAGGTGGCACATCTTTCTCCAAGGATAGCGCACCAAGCAAGAGTAACAAGAGCTGATCAGAGAGTCCAAACCATAGCCAAGAGAGAGTCCAAGCCAAAACCGAAATCTACTAGTTGCAGCAGCTGCAACGGCATCTATCCTCCAAACTTGTGCACAAACTGGCCAACTGCAGTGTGCATAAGTGTTGCTTCTGCATTTCTGAGAATGCCTGCTAGAATGAAGACTGGCCTCCTGTATTTATACTAAAACTAACAAACTGTCTGGTCCGACTTCTCATTCTGGGTGCCTATTTACTTAGTATATAATATTTCTTTTAGCTGACTTCTCTCTTGGAGGCTAATAACCTAATACAAATTATCTTCTTGAGCCGACTTGTCTTCTAGGGTTATTAGCCAGCTAATTAGGGTTTTTTCTTGCTTCCCGGAATATTCTATTCTCGTCAGGTTTACACGTGGAGGTAAATACCTCTCGCAGCTACCATAATATCAACACCCCCTCCTAGCTAGGGAGGTATTGAAGGTAATGGTCTTGAGCACAAACATACCATTCACTCAGTAGCATCAACATAGTCGTGTAGACTATCTCATGATTAAATCATGAGCACTGTCATCACTATCAGTGTCATCAACTACATCATCTCTCGAAACCATACTCCATCTGAGTAATCAGACATGATGCTGGATAAGTCACTCACTCCATAGAGTGACACAAGAACCATTCTTCTAATCCGGACATATGTCCTAGAAGAATAAATGTCCTGGATTATTTTTCGTCTGGGGAAATCTCTGTCCATTGATCATCCATCTAGCTGATAATCATTTCCAACACTATTGATAGTCTTCAAGGCAATCGGAACAATATCATGCAATAGAACACAACTATGTCTATCCATAGTAGTACACAACTACAATCCAGTGGTACACTACCACACCAAGTAGCACATAGATACTTGATCAGGGACATATAGTCACAATCAGTGGAACACATCCACCACAGTAGTATACATCTATTGTTCGGAGACATACAGTCTCCATAACAATCATATCATCTGATATCAAACTGCACAGAAAACATTGTCATGATATAAACTGAATCATCTGGGCCATTCTTCCACTCACNNAACTGTCCTGATTTCTAAGCCTGGACCATTCACCTATTTGGGCCATTCCTCCAACACTAAACAAAGTGCAACCTGGAGAGAGTGAGCCTGCCCTAGGGAATGCCTGTCCCTGATTGTTGAACCTGGGCCATTCACCTATCTGGGTCATTCCTCCGACACTAAACAAAGTGCAACCTGGAGAGAATGAATCTACCTTAGGGAATGACTGTCTGGACCATTTCATAAGGAAATGACTGTCCTGCACCAACCTCCAAAACGGACCATTCTTCGAAACTGCTCACAATTGTGAGCTTCAAAAGAATGACTGTCCGACGAGGCAGACCAGTCTTCTTGACCACTACTGAGAGTGACCGTCAAGAAGAGAGACTATCCTAGACCATTCCCTATGTTAACCACAAGGGGAATCGTTGTCTATGGTACATCAACAATCCATCGAACCATTTTCATTATGAAAATGACCATTCGATCTGGACCTTTTCTGAACTGGAAAATGCCTGTCCGTCAGAAATCGCAAACCACTTTTCGAACTGGAAAGGAACTGCTCATCCTGGACCATTTTTCGAACTGAAAAATGATTGTCCATAAATCAATAACACATCAGTGCTCCCTCCCAAGCTGGGAGTCATCTCTTCCTTTTTCAATAAGGAAGTCGTCTCCACGAGCTCTAGCTTGAGTACGCAAACTCTTTCATCTTGGACAGAGGCTTTACCAAAATGTCTGCTCATCTGCTCATCTGTGGAAATATATATATTGGAGAACCACTTCTCTTTTTTGGACTTCATCACGAAGAATGTAATGCTTGATCTCAATGTACTTCGGTCTTTCTGGAACACTGGTTTTCTCTGAAGGTTTCATATAGCTCTGATCATTACAGTATATCATAGTTGAATTCAGCTCTTTTGTTTCCTGCTAGCTCATAACATCGTGGCAAGGCTCAAACTGAAACATATCCATGTGGCACTTCTTCTCTCATCATGAGATCTTGTCATGGATTGGCAATCCATCAATATGGAGTTCTGAGTAACCATTATGATATAATATAGAAAGTTTTCACCACGCTTCTGATGTGCATTGGAGGTTCTCCACCAAGTTGTCTTCTTTCATCTGCATACAAGGGTCTCTTTCTGGTATACCTCAAATCCTTGAGGTTGCTCTTCATACGCTCTTTGTTCAATTATTCTGGAGAACAGTCTTTGTCAATCCCATGGATATTGCGGACGATATAATGGCTCATGTAGAGGTATGTCTGGTTTACCGGAACAAGCAATCATCATAGTCTTCTCCCTCCATCTGGGAGAACCTCTAGTTCTGGATTTCGCAATGCTTACATTCATCAGTCTTTCATACATTGTTATTCATCACAACTTGCAGTTCCTCTGCTTGATTGCTTTTAGTGAGTTCAGATCAGGCTGGTAGTCTTGTGATTCTCGATACAATGATTGGTTGTTCTGGTTTTTATTTCTCTCTTGGAATCTTCATGTTCTTCCTCATGTTTCTCTTTAGCTCTTGGGTCCATGGAGTTTTCTATAGATTCCATGCCCTGAAGATTCCACTTATTTCTTTCATCATAGGATCACGGATGTGGATGGACAACCAGGGATACTTTAAGGATTCTTTTCGAAGAAGACTTCTTCTAAAGTCCAACTGAACAAGTGTTGCTTTTCATGGTTGCTACCATGGATAGATACTTCATCATCTTCAATGGATCATATAATTTAGTATTAGCTCCCTCCTAATCCTTGCTTCATGCATGAGTGCATGCTCTTGTTTTGGAAATAA
Source organism: Picea sitchensis (assembly GCA_010110895.2). Taxonomy (NCBI): domain Eukaryota; kingdom Viridiplantae; phylum Streptophyta; class Pinopsida; order Pinales; family Pinaceae; genus Picea; species Picea sitchensis. The sequence continues at coordinate 12,113 of SNQJ01S0257682.1, forward strand.
AATCGGCTCCCTCCATTTAGGAGAGTCCACGCTTCTGTCTGCATCCTTATTGCCTTCTGCAAAGTGTCACAAATCTTTTTCCAATTTCCTCTTGATTGCTGACTTCTTTCTATCTTTACTTCTTCTAGGTTTCTTCAAGATTGATTCTGATTTCGGCTTATCTTGCAGCTGTTACTTATGCAGTAACTTCCACATGAATTGTTACTAGGGTTTCTTGATGTACTTCATCCTTTCATGTGTATTGCCTGACTTGTAGTCATTGTGATAGCAATCCTTATTTTGTTGTTCTTCCATAGGTGTAGTTTCTCTTTGAACATCTTATAGATATGCAAGATATGTACATAAACTATGCAAACAAGGTATGTACAAGAACTATGAAGAATATTGTTACCTTGTCTTTAGAAGAAGAAGTTTGTTTTAT
>SNQJ01S0257683.1:0-10467 GCA_010110895.2 Picea sitchensis
CCGCCTTATTCTATTTTATTGAAAGGTCTTATTAATATTGACCTTTATTACATCTGAATACATTAATCTACCTATGTGCGGGTTAGGACCTTAACAGCCCTTGCCCTATGATCCTATTTCTAATGTGGAACCCTCGACCTATCCTGACACTACCCAACCTGACACTCTACTAGATTCGTATCCCAAAGGTGGTGTTAAGTCTATTAAAAAATCCGCAAAGAAAAAGTGTAAAGGCAATGTTGATATCAATTATAAGAATAAAAGAGCCGCTCATTGGGTTTCATGATGTGCCCGAAATAAACCTAAGCCCTGTGCAGACCAAAACGCAATTGTGTTAAGCGAGGATTCCGATTCGGAAATTGAAAGATTTTTAACTAAATAATATCCATATTCATATGGACTTTTCTCTGGTAAACCCTGTGATTATGTTACAAACCTTCCACCGTGTCTAAAAGACAATCCTGATTTCCCTGGAATCAAACTCAGTAGTGAACCTATAGGTCAGATAAAAAATTCTCCACCTGTTAATACTATCACTGCTAATACACAGCCTATTTAGTTGCAATGTAACGAATGCCAATCATGGATCGATAGGTATTACAGAGATGTGCCTTTACTTCAGTCTCGGCTAAAATCCTTGGAAGACCAGGTGAATTTTCTAACGAAAGAGAATGGAAGACTTCAAACCGTAGCTTAAACCAAATATAAACGATAAAAAACCACAGGGTATGTTTTTTTTAAGAATGTGGAAGCAGCGACTGCCATTGTAAATTCAAAAACTGCTTGATTAAGTCGAATCCCTTAATCTGAGGTATGATGTTTAAAAATAAGTTTAGGATGATTTTGTCTTTTTAAAATTAGAATACATGATTTGTTTGCATAGATTACCTCTAGTCTGTTTTTGATTGATTCAATAAAATACAATTCTAGTCATAATTATAACTAGCTACAGAATCATGAGATTCTGTAGCTAGTTACTAGAATTCGAATTTCTTGTTTTTATAACCAAAAATGCATCTGAAATCTTTTATTCTTATGTGTTTTCAGGAACCTACGATTTCTAAAGGAGATTTGAACCACTGGTGGCATCTCTCAACATGTTATTTTTATGCTGTTTTAGAATAGGCTGTAAGTTTTGATATCAAGTAGAATCTGGGAGGTTGCATCCCCCACAATATTTGGAACAAATTAGATGATATCCACAGGAAATGTTTTGATCCTGTAACCTATATAAATGTGTTGTTTTGTAAACTAAATACCATCACTGCCTGGGAGCAAAAACTATGGATTTATGATTCACAGACTTGAATGGAAGTTGATATTGGTACAACTTTAGCTTCGATATATCATATTTTTATTCAAGTTTTGGTCATTTTGATTTGTAATTAGATTGTGACTACTTTAGATATCATGGTTTATTACAGATTGATGTGATGAAATTTATTTGATGTTCATGTTTTATGTCCCTTATATTACATACAGTAATTACTATGTTCAAGTTTGAGATTAGAAGATTAATCTTCTTTATTCATTGAACATTTATATACAAATTTTCACAGCCGTATTTATCTCAGTGTGACTATTTGTGAAATCACAGAATTGTTGTCACTACTTCTCTTATATGTTCTGTCATTAGCATTCAATCACTTCTTCTTCACGCTTACGAGAAGTGTTTGTAAGATTTGATGTGGTTTACCTCATCAAACAACGAAATTGGATATTGTATGCAGGACAAATGGGAGATGCGATTACAGGTTAGTTCCCTCGTATTATTTCATTAGTTTAACTAATATAGGAATTTCCTGTAGTCTAAATATATTGTATTGTTTGTTATCTTTGTTTTTCAATTAGACAATTACTATTTCATTTCTTGTTTATAAAAGTTATAAAAAAAATAAAAAAGATTGAATGATAGTTTTGCTATCATAAATCAATCCATATTTGAGTTTCAAAGATTTAGATTAAAATTTGCATTCTGTAAATGTTATACATATATTAGAGATATAATCATTTGGATACATTGTACATATAATAAGTAGATCTATTTTATAAATATTAGTTAGCAAACTTTAAGTATATATTAGGCTTGTATATAGTTTTCAGCGAGTGTTTTTTATTAAGTTATCTTCTTTAGTTTTGTTTTTCACTTTCTTAGGACTTCGATCGGCTAACAGAGCCGTTAAAATCATCGGAGTGGATTAATCCAAATGGATTGGGTTAAGTAGACAACCCCGGACCGGATTCACTCCTCCAGTTAACGAGCAGTCAATTTCGCCCGTCAACAAATGGCGCTAGAAGGAGGGCCTGAAAATTATTAATGGCACAAGGTGGTCGTAAGACTCCTCCACCACTTAACCGCTCACCTATAGTGACTAGAATTCATTCAAAAAACAACATTGTCCCTCAAACAACAACCACATCAAACGACGATCTATGGATCACAGTTGAACCAGTAACTCCAAATCCTACGGGTGGTGACATACAAGAGATTGTTCGTCAATCTCTCATAAGAACACATAGTGCCTTCGCCCATTTAAGACAACCAAACTGACCTTTGGAACAACCATTAGACTTAGCTGATATCAGAGAACAACTTGGATGTGTTGACCTTACTTTAAACCCTACAGATCCAATCCTCACTCCTGCAGCAAGAGGATCTGGTATACCACCATCACCACCTCCTTCATCTCCTTCTTCTTCTGGAGAAGAGTCCTCTGATGAAGGCAGTTCCTCATCCTAGCCTTCGACACCACCCACACCTATGGCCAACCAGAACAATCCCGCCAGACCCTGGCTTGACCAAGATGCAGTGGCCATACCTGGGCCTCAGTATCCCTTACCCAAACACTCGGAGAAGTGGCTCCCTAAATTTGACCCGGATTCTAAACAGATCGTCGAAGATCACATCAAAATGTTTATGTTAGCCATTAGACTCCATAGTGTCGAGCACGAAGACATAGTCTGTAGGTTGTTTCCCTACACCTTTGAGGGAAATGCCTCTACCTGGTACTTTTCCCAACAACCCCACACCATCATGTCATGGGAGAAGTTTGAATCTTGTTTTCTTGAGAAGTTCGGAGATGACAAGTCTCCAGAAGTTCTAGTCATGGAACTTTCTAGTTTAAGAATGAACCCCAAAGAGAAGATCAAAGACTTTAATCAAAGGTTCTTAACACTAAAGAACCAAATCCCTACGGATTCGATGCCTGCCAAGAATCTTATCATAGCTTATTATACAAAAGTCTTGCATCAAAGCATAGCCATTTGGGTAAAGAGATATAAGAAAGCCACATTGTTAGAATCCTTCGAAGAGATTAGTCAGATCAAGAAATACATTCTCAGCTTAAAATACACTACTAGCAATGAAATAGAGACTAGGTCATCTTCCAAAAAGAAAATCAAAATCCTCCCTAGACCTTCCCAAAACAAAGCCCAACCTGAAAGCTCAGATTTAGAAAACTTACAGAAAGTCATTCAAAAATTGTCCAATCAAGTTATAGATTTGAAAAGGATGGCTGAAGAAGCTTCTTCAAGCAAAGGGCCTTACAAACCCCCATTTTGGAAGCCTTTTCCCACCAACCGACCTAATTCAAATACTGAAGGCCTAAATCTAGAAAGCCTACAATTCACTATTCAAACAATTCTAGAAGCACATGATAACTTGATACCTCCTGAGATCCCTGAGGAAGTAGTGGAACAAGAAACAGTAGAAGAAGATGAATCCTCTCCGAACATTTTTGGACATTTCTCGGATAGTATTTTTCAAGCTAATTTCGAAACAGTACATCCTTACAATACTAGGAGTAAGACAACAAACAAGCCTTCTTCTGAAATCACTACGAATTTGCCCCCAAAACAGTCTAAATCAATTGAGACTAAACAGAATTATGTAAACCCAAGCTTAGATTATGATTTGGTTGAAGATCTAAAGAAGCTAAGGGCTAATATTTCTGTTTATGAATTATTAAAATTCCCTTTTCTTCTACAAAAAATTCTACAAAATATTGCAGAGAATAGCAAAAATGGAAATCCAAGCAGTAACAAAGGTTTTCAGAACAACCCAAAAGTTCCTCAAAAGGTCTCTGCCAAGACTACTTTTGATTCTCACGAGAAAAGAGACCTTCCTGTAAATAATGTAACAAATGTAGATAAATTAGTTTTAGAGGCCGCGAGTAAAAAGAAACAAGCTTCCACCATTAGTACTCACAGAAATGTCCCTCCATTTTTGTTAACTTTTGAAATTTTCAATAGGAACGTGCACAACTGTATGGTAGATTCAGGAGTGTCATCTAACATAATGCCATGGTCTATGTGTCAAAAGATTAATGCTGAAGTTCAACCATCCACCTTGAAGATCATCCAGCTTGATCGAACTATTGTTAAAGTTATAGGTGAATTGAGAAATGTGCTTATAAGATTGTCATCTAACCCTAAAGTTCATCAAGTGATTGATATTATTGTTGTAGATATCCCATAAGTTTATGGTTTGTTTTTAAGCAGAGACTGGTCAGAACAACTACATGTCTATTTTGTGATGGATTGGTCTCACTTGTGGCTGCCCAATAATGGAAAGCCCAACAGAATCAAGGTAAATCGTGAATGTTACCTAAAGTTCATAGTGACAGATTTAAATGATCCCAATGAGCCATTTACACCTTTTGTTGATTCACTCGAAATACAAGGGATGGATACCTTTTTCGTCAATTTCATTGCCGAAACTTCCGCTATCATTAACTCGGAACAACAGTCTGAAATTTTGACATATATGCAGCCAACAACTTCTACCCAATCGTCACATGCACCCGACAAAAATCAAATATGGTCTCCTTACTTTGACGGGTCAAAATCCAAGGAAGGAGCTAGTGCAGGCTGCATGATTATTGATCCAGCAGGTAACAAAACCCTGATTACATGCAGGTTAGAGTTTGAATGTACAAACAACACAACAAAATATGAGGATTTATTGCAAGGCCTCAGGAGAGCATTAGATATCAACGTTCAAAATTTGACTGTCTTTGGCGATTCAAAAATTGTGGTTAGATAGGTGAAAAATTATATCCATTGTTTATCTCTGCACCTTAAAAGCTACCAATCTGAGGTATGGAATTTGATGAATAAGTTTTATTCATTTAACATAAATTCTAATCCTAGATTGAATAATTCGGAAGTTGACTTGTTAGCTAATGTAGCTTCGAAACTTTTCCCTGCAGAAGGCTTATCTCCGAATGCATTCTCCGTCGAGCTGTTGTTCAGACCATCTGTCCCTGACAACATCACAAATTGGAGAATCTTCGATGATTATCAATAGATTATAAGTTTCCTGCATATGGAAGAAACTTTCTAGGGTGCAGTAATTGACGAAGGTACTCATGATGAAAATCTTCGTGACTTTACGATAATACCAGATCCAAGATCTCCTGAATCTTCATCAAACATGGTAAATTCTATATCGAAATCTGTAGTTAGATTAGAAAAAATTTATGATCTTCAGGACAAGTTCAAAAAATCAGTGAACTGTAAAATGAATAGTTCCTCTTTAACGTATGAAAAATAAAACTTGGGAACTAAAGACAATCCACAGTGCATTAATTTAGGGGTGGGATATTCTAAACAAGAAAAAGTAGCGTTTATTAAATTGTTTAAGGAATTCAAAGATGTTTTTTCTTGGATGTACGATGACCTAAAAACCTTTGATCCTAACATCATACAACACATTATTCCTATGAAACCCCAAACCCAACCTTTTCAACAAAAGTTAAGTAAAATGCATCCAAAACTTGAACCAACTGTCAAGAAGGAATTAAATAAACTCCTGAATGCTAAGATAATTTTCCCAATTAGGCACACGCAATGGGTCTCTAATCTTGTTCCTGTCCAGAAGAAGAGTGGTGAAATCCGACTATGTGTCGATTTTCGAAATCTTAATCGAGTGTATGATAAAGACAACTACCCTGTCCCACCTATGGAACATATACTTCAACAGGTATCTGGTTCTGAAATATTATCCTTGTTGGATGGTTTTTCAGGATATAACCAAGTCCTGATGTCCCCTCCATACCAACTTAAAACAACCTTCCACACTCCATGGGGCACCTACGCTTATAGGAAGATGCCCTTTGGACTCATAAATGTTGGTGCCACTTTCCAGAGAATGATGGACATCATTTTCCGAGGCTTAATCAATCAATTTGTCGTAGTTTACCTGGATGACATTACTTTCTTCTCAAAAAACAAAGCAGATCATCTAGCTCATTTAAGATCCGTTCTATAGCGATGTCGTAAGTACAACATTTCTTTGAATCCTAAAAAATATGTATTCGCGGTAGAACAAGGTAAACTCTTAGGATTTATTGTATCAAGCGAAGGGATGATTATCGACCCTGAAAGAACTCAAGTCATTTTGAAACTCCCCCCTCCCTCATCAAAAAATTCAATGCAATCTTTCTTAGGTCAGATAAACTTTGTCAGGAGATTCATCCTGAGCTTTTCAGAAATGGTGAGACCATTACAAAACCTAATAAAAAAGGATGTATAATACCATTGGGGACCTTTAGAAAACTAGGATTTTAATTCAATAAAAAAGGTCATAATAGATGCTCCTTCTCTAATGAGCCCCAACTTTTAACAAGACTTCACTCTCTACACATTCACTTTTGACCGCACTTACGCCGCTATCCTAACTCAAATAAACGCTGAAAAGAATGAAGTCCCAATTGCCTTTATGAGCTCAGCCTTCAAAGGGGTAGAACTTAATTACCCATCATTATATCAGCAAGCCTATGCTATTTTTAAAGAAGTAAAGAACTTTCAATCTTATCTTTTGAAATCTAGGACGAAAATCATTGTCCCTTACCCGACTGTCAGAAATCTGTTAGTACAGAAAGAACTAGGCGAAAAAAGGGCAAACTGGGTCACATCCTTGCAAGAGTATGACATAGAAATCACCCCAGCACAAGTAGTGAGAGGTCAAGGGTTATGCAAGTTAGTCGTTGACTCAACTGCAGGACAACAAGAGGAAAATGAGATGTTGAATCCAGGACAACACTACCAAAATTTAATCTATTGTGCACAAAACCCTGTTAGTCCTTGGTATGATGATACAAAATTTTGTCTTGAACATGGGTCAGCTCCCCATCACCTGGATCCCACAAAAAGAAGAGCACTAAGATTAAAATCTTCTTCCTTTCAATTGATTAATGGTATTTTGTTTCGTTAAAATTTTGATGGAGTACTAATGCGTTGTCTTGAGAAAGATGAAGCATAAAAGGTCTTATTCGAATTGCACACGGGAGAAGCTAGTGGGCATTTTGGTGGAGATACCACTGCCCATAAAGTATTAAGAGTAGGTTACTACTGGCCAACACTTTTTAAAGATGCTCATGCTTTGTGTCGCAAGTGTGTAATTTGTCAGAAAGCATCTGGACGGATACAAAAACCAGCCTTCCCTCTGCAACCTGTTTCAGTAGACTCCCCTTTTCAGCAGTGGGGTCTAGATTTTATAGGTCCAATTAATCCACCATCCTCACAGCAGCATAATTTTATCATAATAGCCATGGATCACTTCACCAGGTGGTCCGAAGCTGCCCCATTAAAAGCTGTAAATACCAGTTAGGTAATAGCCTTTCTGAATTCAAATATTATTACTCATTTTGGTATCCCTGACTGCCTGGTATTTGATAATGCTTCCTATTTTTCGTCTCTTGAGATGAGTGATTTCACTCTAGAAAAAAGAATTAAACTAAAATATTATGCCAGCTATTACCCTCAAGGCAATGGGTTGGAAAAACCAACTAATAAAAATCTGATCAAAATTATCAAGAGAACGGTCTCTGAAAACCATAAAAAATGGCATAATGCACTATTAAACGCAATCTAGGCTGATAGAGTGACTCCAAAAACTGTTGTGTGTAACTCACCTTTATTTCTCGTTTACGGCAGAGAGACAATTCTGCCACAACATATTTTCCTTCCCTCTCTGTAGCTATCACATAAAATACAAGAGGATGATTGTCCCCCTTTGGAGAATCGAATTTTCGCTATGTTAAAATTAGAAGAAGTGAGGGCTCAAGTGAAACGGAAATTGGATCAACATCAACTCGTTGTTAAAAGATGGTTTGATTCCAATTCTGCCTCTGACAAAAATTTTGAGGTAGGTGACCTTGTCCTAAAATGGGACAAACAACATGAGGGAAAAGGAGAGCATACAAAGTTTCAGAACATGTAGCTAGGACCATTCTTGATTGCTGAGAAATTGGGTCCTAGCTCCTTCCGATTAAAAAATTTAGAGGGACAGCCAGACACCTATCCGGTGAATGGCCAAGCTCTAAAAAGGTATTTCACCTGATAACACTCCCATGTACACTGTGTAAATATTTTTGTTTTGCTTGTCTTCTTTTTTTTCTTTGCTATTTTGCTTTGATTCTTCCCTTATGCTTATCAGTTTTTATTTTTAGACACACATACCTGCACCATGAACTGTTTCAGACAAAGAGAACAAAAATATTTCTCCTCTGAAATAACTACTGAAGATTGTTAAAGTATCAATTATGATATTTTTCTGAAGTTCGCAGCCATGTTAAAGAAAGATTATTGTTTGAAAAACATTTCTTGATTTCAATCTGTAACTGAAGTTATTCACGATCATCCATAAAAAATTCTTCTTACGTTGTCCCTGTTCCTTAAGAGAACAACTCAGAGATGTCTCCCCACCATCGAAAGTCGGTTTATTAAATAACTATCTCTAGATATTAATGAAGGACGGTTAAAAAAAAATAAATTCCTCAAGGTCTGTAATTTACTAAAATATTTTAAAAAATCGGGATTTCCAGTGTCACCCCGGTCTATTAAATATCTTTAAAACTAAATAAACCTTCAGAGAATTGTGGGAAGTGCTTGTAAACCCGTCGGGATACTGAACAGGTTTGTTGGTGATCCGAAATCGGATCCAGAAGCCTGACAGGGCTTGAAAAATGCTCAAAAATGAAAGTTCTCATAAGTTAACGAAACCAATGCCATTGCATTTGTCTCGTCTTCCCGATTCCAGTGGTATATTTACTTTGTCAAACGGGCTCCGTATGCGAAAGTTATCGCATTCTGATCGGAAGCCCAAACAAGTAAAAAGTCAAAGGTCAACTGGTCAAGAAGTCAATGTTGATGACATCAGCATGTTGACTATGCAGGAGATGACGTGGCACTCTCTGGCTGATGGTGATTGGCCAGGTTCGCTAACAAGGCAGACATGTGGCAGACAACTGGATCAGTCAATAACTAACAAGTGGCATTAATCCGTCAAATGGGGAGATGCCACGTGACCCAGTCATGGGCAACCATGTGGCACCCAGTCATCAGTTGAAGTGGCATGTTTCAAAAATTGTTTTTGGGGTCCATGGGATTTGAGCCCATGACCACCACCAAGCCCAACACCTTAAGAAATGGTCTTTTTCCAATACACCAAATTAATGTTATGTTATAAAAACCCATATTATAAAGTATATAACATGGTATTATGGCGCATAAAGGAGGGGGCTGGGGGCTAAGCCCCAGATCGTGGTCATTTTCTTTGTCATATGACCATTGCATATATATGTATGTGCGCGAGTTGCCTCATGGTTTATGTTGTATGTTGAGCCACGGTCATATCTGTTTGCCATAGGACCAGGTGTTAACGCAGTTTGGGGCCAGCGCTTAGCCCTTTGGGCTAGTGCTTGGCCATATTAACAAGCATATGACCTTAAATTATGGGAGCGCACCTAGGGAGAAGGGGCTAGGCCCATTTTTATAAGTATAAAGTGGGTTTTGTAACTAATTTTTGGGTTTTATGGTTAATTAACCCATTTTTAATGTATTTTCTCCATTTTTGGGAGTTATTGGGCAGTTTTTGGAGCCTAATTTTTGGGAGGAAGTTGGAGATGAGTAACCAAATTCCCAACTATATAACCCAAGCCTGTTTGAGGATATAGAGGGCATTCAGAGCAGAATTATGCTGAGGAGAAGCCAAGCCAAAGTCATTTTGAGGCAGAGAAGCTTTTGAGGAGGAGACGTTGTCAGATCATTTCTGGGAGCTCAAGATGTCCGTTTTGGGTGCTATTTTATTTGCATGGTTCTAGAGATCTAGAAGAACATGACCAGATTAGTCTTGTAGCCATTTGGCATTGCATTGATGTACTTTTGAGCATTTGAGCAGAAATATAGAAGCCTCCCCCACAGAGAAAAGGCCCGGAGACGTAGGCAAAGTTGTGCCGAACTCCGTTATCAATCTGCGTGTTATGGTTTGTTGTTTTATATTTCATTTCAGATCTGCACATATGTATATGGCTGTCATAATTCCTCTTCTTTTCTCATTCTTTCACTAAGTTTCTCAAATGGTTAATTAATGCATGCAAAATTAAAACTCAACCATAAGTCATTAAAAAATCCTACAGATCAAGTGGTATCAGAGCTAGTTGACGTTTGGATTTGAGTTGCATG
>SNQJ01S0257684.1:0-12434 GCA_010110895.2 Picea sitchensis
TGAAGTATGAATTCATTTTGCTCTCGAGAGAATTTTCATGACAAATTAGGGAAATTTTTACTCATCTAAAATATTAATGTATTCCATTGTATTTAAAGAAAACTCCATTTTGTCACAAGTAAAATTGATGGCAGATTCACACTATACCAGATCTGGTTGGCAGTCACTAAAATTTTTATTTGATTGCTTCCACTTAACATTTTTGACAACATGTTTGTCTAAAAATAGAGAGGCCGGGAGAGGCCCAATTTATTTTTTATTTTAACAAACTTGATGGCTGTAGATTAAAACTATCAGTGAAATTCTCTCGGTTGTATCTTGCTCTCATAGTTTTTATTGAAGCCAATCAACATACAATCATGGAAATTATTTGTACACCTATTTTAGTAAAAAATAAATGCGTAAGCATTCCATTAACCTATCTTATATGTCAAATGAGTTATTAGGCTCAAGTTTCCTCATATCTAACTTCTACACATACATTCTCAAACATATATAATTTTACATTATTATGATGTCCTCAAACTTTTATATAAAGAAAAAATATTGTTAATCCCAAATTTTGTTTTCCCTTCTTTTGCATTTTGCATTATAGAATTTTATTTCGCATTACAAATTTTTATGATACTAACATTGAGTTGGAAAGAAGGTAACATTAAAATTGTTTGAGTTGGAATGAAAGTAAAATTAAAATTGTATGGTAAAAATCATGGAACTCAAAAATCAATATAATGGATTGATGAAATGACATGCATATTAAGATTGCATTATGAAATGAATAGAATTTGTGTTGGAATGACATAAATTAAACAATAAATTGCTCAGTGCTCGTTAGTGGTTGGATTTACATTTCATCTTAGAAATGTAGAAAAGGGAAAAAACTAAGCAAACAAGAACACTAAGAGGAATTGCAACATACCAAATATTCCTTGTGTAATGTAAAAACCAAACTTCACAAACATCAGGAACATAGTTATCTGATACAGATAAATTGTCCAAGCAAAAATTTCCACACATAAGTAGTAGTGCATTGCACTTTGCAACATGAACATATGCAAATGAACTAGAGATCCCATGTGTTGGAAACAATTATCAATTCATAGACAAAGACATGTTTTGGAAAAAAAATCTAGCTATACATCTCCAAATGCAAATAAAGATGTGAAAGACATAATTGCACCGAGTTCCCACACATGTATCACAAAAGTATTGTTAGCATCGACCTACCAAAGCACCATAATGCAAAGATGCCACATAATTTAAAGCACAATGAATATTTATTGTCCAAGCCAAAAACCTGTGCAAAGCAAAGAAGAAACAATTTTGTGCCATGCAGGAAAACTGTTAAAGAAAACGTCTTTGCACATAGGAAACAATAATATCTTTCGAAGAATGCAACTATCCACACCTTTAAATGCAAATGAAATTCAAAGAGAACAATAAACACATATAGTTTGCAAGATAAACCACAACAACATGAAACAAACACTAGAGCCAATTCCAATAAAATACAACACTTGCACCATGGATGAACCATATACTTTTAGGCAACAACCACACACGCTTATTGCATCTATCCAAGAAACATAGATGGATATCCATATTTGCATATGCAAAATAAAAATCGCTTCAAATTATCCTCATAGGAATTGAAAATAGACCCAATGTTCACCGTCCCAAGAAAAAATACAGCAGAACAACAAAGAGACAACCCGGACCTAATTTTTTTCACGCTCAAAGGTGTTCCTTGTACACTTTTTATTTCCTCCACCTGAATTAATGTAGGAATGAACATGATCCAATGGAACAACAAAACAAACTCAATAAAATTACAACCTGCACTGTCATCAAGCATATGCACTATGCATCAAGCACAACCTAATTTCATATGCATAACAAACATAACCAAATATTCATATATGCAAACACAAAATAAAAACCAATTTCTAATATTCTTTTCATATAACACCCAATACTGCTTGTTCCTACCCTCTGACATAAGATTCTTGAATCCCAAGACCAGAGCTCATGCAACTCCCAACACACAACACTTGAACATTGAAAACACCTTCGTCTTTCTGAACACCTTTCTTTCTTGTCAATCTTTAATTGTCTCCCGCACTCACACTTTATGTAATAAACCTTGACATTGCAGCAAATTGCCTTTGCAAGAAACAAAACAACAATCCACCATTTCAAACGACAACACAGCAGAACTAGCTGCACTACACAAAATAACAATCAATTTCTAATCTTCCTAGCAATATAACCGCAATACACATGATTTGTACCTGACATAGATTTGCAAAGTCCAACACCAAAACTCCACATGGAAATCCACAATACAACACACATGCTTCACTGTCAGCTTTAATTGTCTTGAAACCTACACACTCCTACGCAGCAAACCCCAACTGCTTAATCGCCCTGCCAAAAAAACAAGAAGCCACCAATGACCATTTCAACCAGCAATACAACATAACTAATTGCACTACACATGAAAAAAACTAACTGTTGTATGTATCCAACCAAGCTAGCTCAAAAAGAAATATAGTAGATGCACATGATTTCTTACCCCACTTCCCAAGAACCCCGTCTTTCTCGCTTGTAGCAACTATATCACGTTAACACACAAGAGAACTCAGCTTAATTACTTTGAAAAAAATTAATTAAAACTTGTTGCAATCCATAAAACCCCCTCACAGAATCATCCCATATAGTACACATAAATCTACTTATATTTATTAAAATATGTCTATACATTGTATAAATAAATGCTTATAGTGCCACAATTAAATGCAGCTTATTAAATTGTCATACTTGTAGTCATGGAAACAATAAGATTTTGTTTTGAACAATCAATGGAAGTAACAAAATTGAATCTCTTGCAACAAAATTCGACTATGGAGAAAAGTGATAGATTTTTTGGTCAATGCAAAAATAATTGGTGGTCAGCATAAAAGATCGATTGCTATAGTCAATGAAGATAGTAGATGCACAGATTTCTTACGTCCACTTACAGAAGGAACCATCATCTTTCTAAGCTCATAGCACACTATATCCACGTTAAATGCAAGAACTCAACAGCAATGACTTTGAACAAAAAACTTAGTTAAAACTCGTTGCAATCCATAAAAGTGCCAGCATAGAATCATCCCATACAATACACATAAATCTACTTATATCTATTCAAATATGTCTATACATTTATGATAATAAATACATTTACATATTCTCCACTCAACAATCGTGATTGACAATCTTTGGGCAACCAATCGACTAGAACTTTGACACTAGTACCTGCACCCCTCCCAACCATGCATTACAGCTCCACAGTTAAATCACTTATTAAATTGTCACCGCCAACTTAACAATAAGATGTTGTTTTGAAAAACCAATTAGAAGCCAGGAAAATGAATCACATATAACATGAATTCAATTGTGGAAAAAATGATACATTTTTATCAACACAAAACTAATTAACAATCAACACAAAATCAATTATTATAGTTCCTAACGTTCAATGAAAACTAATAAATAAACAACATAGAACTTTATACCAATATCAAAATATTACCTTTTACCAACCAAAATCAACCCTAAAATGCAATTTATATGCATACTCCTTTTGTGCATACTCCTTGAAAATATTACCTTCTTACCCACCAAAATCAACCCTAAAATGCAATTTATATGCATACTCCTTTTGTGCAGACTCCTTTTCAAGGTACTAAGTATAGAGGCACGCCAAAATATTACCTTCTTACTCATAAAAGTCAAACATAATCATAATATGCAATTTATGAGCATACTCCTTTACAAGGTAATCTAGTATAAAGGCATGCTATGTATTCTTTTCTGAGTTTATTATTTAAAAACTTAATTAATTCTTTAAGATAAAATAAATGTAAAGCAAATAATGTATCTTTAGAGCATTCTCTTTTATGAAATAAAATTAAATGATGATTAAAAGATATTTAAATAATGTATCTTCAAAACATTCTTTTTTTTTATGAAATGAAGATTAAATTTGGAATATGGTTGCATGGAATTGGGTAGTGATGGTGAAGGGTAAACAAAGGAGGGTTTTCGAAGTTATGGATCGTATGAGTACCAATAATCTCGAGGTCAACTAGTTCATTGTTGAATTTGGTTTACAATTTGACATGTAGGAGGATGATATTCTAGTGATGGTGAAGGTGTGCCTAGGCTCTGTTCCTAGCTGGCATGGAGGAAGATTCAGTTTTGGGCAGAGTTTAGGCAGAACAACAGAGACAAGCTAGAGAGATCGGGGATTTAGCATCATACGAAGGTTTGTTTATTTATGTATTTTTCCTTGAATATGTTGTTGTTACGTAAGCTTATTTTCATGCTGTTAAAAAATCTAATTTATGCTGAATAATAAATGATTATAAGTTATGATTAAATTTTACAGGATATAATTTGTTTTTATTCATTATTTTATCTTGTGTTTTATATAAGCTATCTATTGGGACAGAGACCTTACATGGTGGGTTATGGGCGTTTGGTACGTCTTGGTATGGATATGTGGCTTGGTAGCTAGATGGGACACTTATTGTCAGCAGGGATTTGGAATAGATTGGCTCAGGGTGGGTTCTATTATCTTGCTCTGGTTGGGGACCCCATACAAACAAATTTGTATCAAGGTTGGTTGTCGGGGCATAGGCTTAGTCTCCTGGAGGAGGGCCTTTTACATTAGGATAGATATACTCAGGCACTTTAGGATGCCTCCATTTGGTTGGTTGATAGAGATGATGAATTGATTTGGTATGGTGTTGGGGATGGGGAATATACTCCTCGTGTAGGTTTTATAAAATTATGTGTGGACCTTCATCAAAGAGATGCCCTCTGGTGGTGGAAGAAGATCTAGAAACAGCCTTGCCAAATGAAAGAGTATGTTTAGTTTGGTTGATTATGGAAAACAATTTTCCTACCTGGGATAATTTACAAAGGCGTATTTTCTCTGGGTTGGGATGATGTGCTCTTGGTAAAACTCATTTAGAATCGGTGGAACATCTTTTTACATTGCTCATATGTTCGAGATGTATGGGCTTTTGCCAGGATTTTGATTCCCACCCTCTGGAGCTGGCAGGTAAACTCATTTGAATTAGCTTTACAATGGTGGCTTTATGGTCGAGGTCAAGTGGAATATCAGGATTTTCCAATTATTCTTGCTTGGGGGATTTGGATCTCTCAAAATAGGAAAATTTTCCAGGATGAAATCATTATGGCCGAAAGGGTGGCAGACAATTGCATTGGGATCTTGGCTTATTTTCCTAACTCGGGTGGTGGTGACTTGGAACAGCCCCGTGTCTCTAGGGAGGCAATCCCTGACTTTAGTCTCCCATGGGGATACTTCAATGGTGCTTCCTCTGCAGTTAGTCTATGTGGTAGGTAGTTGTCTTGCTTCTCTAACTCCATTTCTTTCTCCAAACTTCTTTTACTTTTCAACGTGGAGCAGGGGATGCAGATCACTAAGGATTTTGTTGATTCTTTATTAATCATCAATTGGGCTAATGGTGTTCAAAATTGTCATGTATCTCGATTCCTTATGATGTTAGAGGATTTACTTCGTATTAAAATTTTATTCGACTCTATCTCTTTTTCTCATATATCACAGGGGAGGAAGAGAACCAATTGGCCGGATACATGACTTTTCAAAGAAGCCTCATGACTAGCTCTTTAAATCAATTGGTATATTGAAGAGCATACATCAACATGAATTCATGGATTCTACCACAAACCCTTTCATGATAGACATTATTCATGATCATTTTGGCATCTATGTT
Source organism: Picea sitchensis (assembly GCA_010110895.2). NCBI lineage: Eukaryota > Viridiplantae > Streptophyta > Pinopsida > Pinales > Pinaceae > Picea > Picea sitchensis. The sequence goes on from SNQJ01S0257684.1 coordinate 5,811, forward strand.
ATTTTTGTAGGGATAATATTATTATTCATGATAGGATACATCACTTGTATTATTTGATATATTATTTGTTGGTTGGTGGGATACCCACTATATTGAGGACTTAAATGATGGTGGTTGCTATAGGTGGATGTTTTTTGGGTGTTTTTTTTTTTCCTTTCTTTTATTTTTTCCCCTAGTATTGGGGTCTTGGGTGTTTTTACTTTCCCGTTGGTTAGAATATTTTTGTTGGAGAATATGTACATGGCTATGTCTAAATAGCTTGTACATATATGTGTATGTAATTTTGTTATTATATAATGAAATTATGAATTTTACGAGGAACAAAAAAAACATTGATTTTTCCTCAGCACAGCGACCATTACCAAATCAATGTCCGACAAACCTACTAAAGCGGAGTAATACATACATACATACAATCCATATACAACCTTCCATTGCCCACACGTAGAATTCTTTGTACACCACTCCCTAGTTGTGTGGGGGGTACATGGTATGGATGGTTATTTGTGGAGAGAGCGACTAATTGTGTGGGGGGGGGACATGGTATGGATGGTTATTTATGGAGAGGATGACTCGGAAAAAAGGTGTTCAAGGTGGAGTATAACATTGGAATGGAATATGGTGAGGAAATATGTGATGTAGGGTGAATGAAGGAGCTACGTGGATGCAAAGGAGATATTAATAGTTGTAGGGGTGGTGTAATAGAGGTTTCCATGTGTGTGCAAAAGAGCCATGGAAGGAAACCTACCAATAAAATGAATTTACAAAGTTGTTGTATACTATTATTATACCATCATAGAATAGATTCATATTAACATATATCTAATAACACCAAGAGGGATAAAAGAATTATTATGAATTATTATGATTCTTTTAGAATTAATATAGTCTACTATTTTTTTCTGATTACAAATTTTATGTCACACATTTACCTAGTTTGTAGATGCACTTTTCCATTCTCAATGCAAAAAACATTTCCATAATTAATATATAAAATATTGAGATATTTCCATAATTAGGGATACAAAATATTTACATAAGAGGGATCATATTCAAGAAGGTTGTGGATGTTAGGGAGTAGATCCTTGCTTTGCTCAAATAAAATATTTTTTAGGGGGGTGAAGGGATTTCGTTGAACCTAGGGGAGTCAAGTGTGAATTATTTCATGCATCAAAGGATCCACATCAGGTGGGAGATTCAAATGGTGCATGAGTCTATGCATCATCAGATCCATGCCCTAATGATAGAAAATGTTGAATCTTCTTGTACCTCATTGTAGTGATTTTTTGGTGTGCATGAAAGTTTTAGTGTTTCAATAGAGCTTTGTTGAAGAAAGATAAATATTTCAGCAAACCATGGTAAGTATGAGGGATACATGAAGTATGCAGCTTGTGAACCAAGATATGATGAGATCTAGAAAATAAATTGTAAGGCTAAGTGTGTAGATGTCATGAAACCTAGCTACCATTCTCTTATTTATGGTTAAGCAACCAACATTGAGTAAATCAATAATTTTTAGTTAGCATCAAGATTTTAGTTCCATTATTTTATATACTTCATTGTTTTGAACTCTATGTTGTATAAAGTTAATTTATTCATGTGACAATAATTGTTGATGAAGCTTTATCAACATGCTTTATTTTTCCAGTAGTTGAACTAGCAATTGCACTTGCAACAACAATTGGAATACCACGAGAGACCAAAATTACAACTACACCAATATGAAATTATGGTTGTAGAGTGTATGTGTGAACATGATGTTGTACAATATAAATTTCCATGAAATTTCCATCAATGCTCTATGATATGAAATTAATAGAAACTAAAGAGTCATTGATAAAAAAAAACCTACAAATGCTTGGAAAAATTTATCTTATACCAAATTTTATGTTGTTGTGCATCCAAAATTTCTCTTGAGTGAACCTCCTATAATGTTATTCCTCCATTTGTGGTGCCCACAAGTAATAATGCTTATGAAGAAGGTTGGATAGATAAAACTAATTAAGTGTTGGAAATAGGTCTTTTGGAAGGGAACTCATGGTGTAGGCCTCAAATAGGACACCCCATTAAGAGATTGGGATACAAGACATGGATGCTTAATTAATTACAAAGTATCAATAGTGTGATAATCCCCCACAATTGTATTACCTAGAGAGGTGTGGTCATGATTTAGAAGAGTAACTTGATAGAGCAACAACTAGAGGTCCCACATTTGTTGCTGGCCATTCTAAGTATATGCCACACCATCCAATGAATTTATTGCAAATAGGGCATCATCGTTAATATTAACTCATGATGAGATATCACATACCCAAGTCACTTCTTCAAAGTTGAAGGATGCATCTTCAATAGGATGAGGTGGAAGATTTGTGAAATAAAATTTGTAGACACTAATCAACATAGTGTGCAAATAGAATAAGAAAAATAATGAAATGAAAGCAAAGATGAGTGGTGGCTCATGAAAATTTTATTCTCTTCTCTAAACAAGTGGAGGATCACACCACTCTTCCTTACATATATCACACATTGTAAGGTAGATTGGTGTGATCCTAGTAGAGTAGAGTAGTGTATGAGACCTCCTCAGCCAAAGTATATTAAAGTAAAATTTTAGATTAAATTAAATTAAAGATTGACAGGAAAGAAAGGTGTTAAGAAAGACGAAGGTGTTTTCAATGTTCAAGTGTTGTGTGTTGGGGGTTGCATGAGTTGTGGTGTTGGGATTTTGCAAATCTATGTCAAAGGGTAGGAAATGTTGTGCATTGGGTGTTATATGAAAAGAATATTAGAAATTGGTTCTTATTTTGTGTTTGCATATATGAATATTTGGTTATGTTTGTTATGCATATGAAATTAGGTTGTGTGTTTGTTGTCTAATAGTATATGCTTGATGCATGAATGCGGTGTGTTATGTTTATTTGGAGTTTGTTTTGTTGTTTTATTGGATCATGTTCTCATTCCTACATTAATTGTGTGGGAGAAAAGAAGTGAAAGGTGTACAAGGGAAATGCAGGCATAGTGCAGTGCAGTGCAGTTGCATCTCTTTTGTTGTTCCTCTGAGGGATTTCTGAGACAGTGGTGCTGTGGAGTCTATTTCAGCAATTCCTAGGGATAATTTGAAGCGATTTTTATTTTGCATATGAAAATATGGATATCCATCTATGTTTCTTGGATAGATGCAATAGGTTTGCATGCTTGTTGCCTAATAGTGTATGGTTCATCCATGGTGCAGGCGTTTTATTTTATTGGAATTGGCTCTGGTGTTTGTTTCATGTTGTTGTGGTTTATCTTGTGCAAAATTGTATGTGTTGATTCATGCTCTTTAATTTCATTTGCATTTTAAAGGTGCGGATAGTTGCATTCTTCAAAAGATATTGTGTTCCACAATAATGAAGGCGTTTTCTTTATGATTTTTCTGCACTTGGCACTGATTGTTTTCTTCTTTGTACACATATGGGTTTTTTTGGCTTGGACAATAAATATTCATTGTGCTTTAAATTATGTGGCATCTTTGCATTATGGTGTTTTGGTAGGTCGATGCTAACAATACTTTTGTGATGGACATGTGTGGGAACTCAGTGCAATTATGTCTTCCACATCTTCTTGCATTTGGAATCTCTGAGATAGCTACATTTTTTCTGAAAGATATGTCTTTGTCTAAGGAATCTAATGTAATTGTTTCAACACATGGGATCCTAGTTCATTTGCAAATGTTGATTGCAAAGTGCAATGCTACTTGTGTGGAAATTTTTGCTTGGGCGATTTATTATGCATATTGCATAGCTATGTCTTTTGTGCTTTGTATAGGTTTTTTTTTCCTGGCACAATGAACATTTGGTATGTTGGCAATTCTCTAGTGTTCTTGTTTAAGTAGTTTTTTCCCTTTTCTACATTTTAAGATGATAATCCAACCCGCAGAGCGATTGATAATTTATTGTTTAATTTATGTCATTCCAACACAAATTCTATTCATTTCATAATGCAATCTTAATATGCATGTCATTTCATCAATCCTTTATATTGATTTTTGAGTTCCATGATTTTTACCATACAATTTTAATTTTACTTTCATTCCAACTCAAACAATTTTAATGTTACTTTCTTTCCAACTCAATGTTAGTATCATAAAAATTTGTAATGCTAAATAAAATTCTATAATGCAAAATGCAAAAGAAGGGAAAACAAAATTTGGGATTAACAATATTTTTTCTTTATATAAAGGATTTAGGGACATCCTTAATTGGATAATTGAATATATATGTTGAGAATGTATGTAGAAGTTAGATTTGAGAACTTGAGCCCTAATAACTCATTTGACATAAAGATAGGTTAATGGAGATGCGTAAGCATTTATTTTTTACTAAAATAGGTGTACAAATAATTTCCATGATTGTATTTTGATTGGCTTCAATAAAAAACTATGAGAGCAAGATACAACAGAGAGAATTTCACTGATAGTTTAATCTCTGACCATCTAGTTTATTTAAAATAAAAATAAATTGGGCCTCTCATTCTCTTTATTTTTAGACAAACATGTTGTCAAAAATGTTAAGTGGAAGCAATCAAATAAAAATTTTAGTGACTGTCAACCAGAGCTGGTACAGTGTGAATCTGCCATCAATTTTACTTGTGACAAAATGGAGTTTTCTTTAAATACAATGGAATACATTAATATTTCAGATGAGTAAAAATTTACAGCTAATTGTCATGAAAATTAGAAACAAAGGAGCAAAATGAATTCATACTTCAAATCAAATAACAATGAAAAATAAACCATCGTAAGTATATAACAGTTCAAGTTGTGCTTCGAAATTTTGTATACCATTGGATTCAACACCAAAATAAGGTAATGCATATTCGAGGGTGTTTTCCATAATTAATAACTAAATATAAACCCAATAGACAATAAATGCATTAAATTGTTTCAATCTGTGCATTGGAAAACTGAAAGTATTTCAGGAGACAATAAAGTCTCACTTTTGTGGAAGATATAATAATTAGCAGAGTTCAAGGTGTAATGTTAAATGTGTTCAGGAGGGAACCGACTTTAAAGCAGAAAACAACCAATGCATTTGTGCACTACGAGATACAAGTGCAAAGGCAGTATACTCAAATGCAGAGGATCAACAAAGTTCAGCATTATATGACATAGCATTAAAACCAGTCGAAGCTTCATGCAATGGATTTGGTGAAATACTGTAAATCAGAAATAGTTTCAGCTTTCAGAAATACTGTATATACCAAGGGGCGGTGGCATGAGAAATAGGATTGGAGGGAATTGGAAGTTTGGAATCTGTGGGATTTGAGGAATCTGTGGGAAAGGAGGAGAGCATGGAATCGTCGGTTTTGGAAATGGAGGAACAGTCAACGGAGGTAGTGTAGGAATTTTGGGTAGAGGATGAACATTGGGCAAAGGAGAAATTTTGGGGAGAGGAGGAGCAGTGGGAAGCGGAGGAATAGTTGGAAGAGGAGGAGTTTTGGGGAGAGGAGAAATACCGAAAGTGGGAAGAGGGGGGACATTGGGAAGGGTAGCAGGTGGAAAATTAGGCAACAAAGGGATAGTGGGCGTCTGTTGGACTGCTTTCAAAGATTGATCAACATTCTCAGTCATTTCTCTACCCCTCATCATTGTCAAGAAATCCTATTTCAGGAGACAATAAAGTCTCACTTTTGTGGAAGATATAATAATTAGCAGAGTTCAAGGTGTAATGTTAAATGTGTTCAGGAGGGAGCCGACTTTCAAGCAGAAAACAACCAATGCATTTGTGCACTTAGAGATACAAGATACAAGTGCAAAATAGTATACTCTAAGTACGAAGGATCCAACAAAATTTTGCAGCTATGACAGCATAGCATTAAAGCTAGAATTGACTTCCATACCAGAAATAGTTTCAGCTTTCAGAAATACTGTAAATCAGAAATAGTTTCATCTTTCAGAAATACTGTAAATACCAAGGGGCGGTGGCATGAGAAATAGGATCGGAGGGAATTGGAAGTTTGGAATCTGTGGGATTTGAGGAATCTGTGGGAAAGGAGGAGAGCCTGGAATCGTTGGTTTTGGAAATGGAGGAACAGTGAACGGAGGTAGTGTAGGAATTTTGGGTAGAGGACGAACATTGGGCAAAAGAGAAATTTTGGGGAGAGGAGGAGCACTGGGAAGCGGAGGAATAGTTGGCAGAGGAGGAGTTTTGGGGAGAGGAGAAATACCGAAATTGGGAAGAGGGGGGACATTGGGAAGGGTATCAGGTGGAAACTTAGGCAACAAAGGGATAGTGGGCGTCTGTTGGACTGCTTTCGAAGATTGATCAACATTCTCAGTCATTTCTCTACCCCTCATCATTGTCAAGAAATCTTCCGTACAGTTTCATGGCGGTAACTGAATGACCCTGCACTGTAGGTGATAACTCCATTGGAATCTGACTGTAGCGTGAGCTTTGATGGTGAAGACGTTGAGGGAATCTTGGACGACTCGTATGGACTATTACACGGCCTCAGCCAACACTTGTTTAATTCATCAACAAACTGAAAAATACTGGAAGGAAGCTCCACCTTGAATTCTCCATTTTTGTCGGTTTCTCCTATAATGGATACGGTCATCATTTTCCTGTTGAGGCCGCATTCCATGGC